>VUQH01032058.1:19532-35167 GCA_015106775.1 Etroplus canarensis
AGGGTTACCCCACACACAGACACTCCTGGGCTGTACCGTGTAATGCACGGGTAATCTCATAAATGAGCAAGGCTGCTTCTTAGGACATTATGCAAGCACATTAACAGAGTAAATTAACATCAAGGGAAAATTAGAAGCTGTGATATTAATAGTGATAGCAGTCTGGTGTAGCAGTAGAGAAGAGGGAAAGTCAAACAGGCTTACCTTTACGCTGTCTGACTTCATTTCATTTTCTTCATACAAGCCTTTCATAAAACCAGTGGTCCTGATGACCTGGAAGTAATGGAAAAAGACTGCCTTAAATTTAAAACTACACACATCAAACCACAACTATAACCCATTTTTTGCTTCTGCACATCAAGAACTCCTCTCTGAAATATGTTTGCATGATTTCACAATCTGCAGCAGCGCTTTTCAACTGTGTGCTAATAGTGGTGATAATCTGAAGATGAAAATAACAGGCTGGCTTTAACAATTTACTTCCTGCAGTCAGACTCAGACATATTCCTAGTCAGATGAGGGGAGTCAAACATGCCGACACGCATCCCTTTATCAAATATACATGAACCCACAGTGAAACAGAAGACTACTGAACAGGTGGAGAGTGTGAATGAGCTCTCACCTCTGTTCAGAAGTGTTACAGATTTTACTCTGCTTGACACCTAATGTAAAATGAGACAGCTGTGTGTAAAAGATGTTAAGAAAAAAACAAAAACATGTTTCATTAGAAAAATCAGCAGTGCATTAATAACAGGGTACTTGCAACAGGCCATGAAGCTGATGAAATATTTCCTGTGTTTTTAAGAACACTGAAAATTCCTTCAACCTTACAGCTCTTTAAGTGCCTTTATTGGGTCAGAATTCACCTTTGAGGAGGTGACCACAGATGACATAAGAATACAGTAAAGGAAATGTGACTCCAACTTAACTGACAAAAATGTATGTATTTTCTAATTATTTCTGACCTTTAAGCAACAAAAATGTCTATTATGCTTAATAAAATGGACCCCAGTTAATTTTATTAAAAATAATTTGATTATAATACTGCAAAGGAAGATGGAGTTTTCCCTTAGGGCTGATTAAACCTCTTTGAAGGAACTTCTTTGGTGTTTAGTTTGATAAACTAGTGCATTTATGAGTTTGAGTTCAGTCTGATTTGATTTGATAATTTCTAAAAGAACCAGTCACTATTTAGACTTAAAAATTTAAACTAAAATTCTGTATGATTTGTTTGAAATTTCCAGTTATCTGAGGCTTCATAATTCCCATATGAAAAATGACAGTTAAAAAATTTCAGCCAACAATAAATAGATGAAAACAAACTGTTCTACCTTTCGTGTGAATACATTTTTCTTTACACCGCCTGTCTCAATAAGTCTTCAAGCAAGGTTTTACATGCATACTTGCAAATGTTTTGCAAGTAGATTTTAGCTATAGTCAAAGGATAAGCACCAGTGCTGCCTTCTTTAAGCTCACCAAATTGCATTATATAATTGCAATGCGGCCATTTAAAAGGGCCAAATTACATGATGTTTTTGACATCAAATCACGGGCAGGAAATAGCGGGTGGGGCCAGAAGCAGGCTGGGAGTTTGAGACTCCTGCTTTAAGGGACTGCCACAGTGGATCATGTCCCTCGAGCTCACCCTGTACCTTGCATCCACTTCTGTCACACCAACCCTCTGCATGTCTTCTTTCACTACATCCATGAACCTCCTCTGTGGTCTTCCCCTTCTTGTTCTGCCTGGCAGCTCCATTTTTCACATCCTTTGTCCAATATATCCACTATCCTTCCTCTGCACATATACAAACCATCTCAACCTTTCCTCTCATATTTTATCTCCAAACTGCTCAACCTGAGTTGTCCCTCTGTACTCATTTCTAATCCTGCCTATCCCGGTCACTCCCAGTGAAAATCTCAGTAACTCCTGTCTTGTGGTCAGTGCCACTGTCTCCAACCCATACATCGTAGCAGGTCTCAGTACTGTCTTGTAAACCTTCCCTTTCACTCTTCCAGGTGTCCTTCTGTCACAAAGCACTGCTGACATTCATCTCTACCTACTCTACCCTGATGGCATTCTATTCTTCACCTTTCTTGTGTACTTTTTGCTTCTTTGGATGGCAGGCCCTGGGTATTTACACTCATCCACCCTCACATACATCTATTATGTCCTGCTTTTAATTATATTTTTTCCAAGCAGTTATTAACTCAAGCATGACGTCCATGTTTATCAAATAGTTAGAACATCATAGAAAATACATAGATTTCTGTCAAATAAAGTAACATTGACTCATTGTCTTTATCATACTCTGACAAGAGGTGTCATGTGTATAGGCAACACATAAAGACCCATTCTGAACTGGCTAAAATCATGTCAAGTATTATAGTATATGGGTTTTATGATGTACAACAATTAGAAGTGACCAAACCCTGATCTGCACCTGACCTTCTCTTCAAATGAGAATAACAGCAGTTGTGGGCTGCTTAAGAGTCTAAGCTACCAAGAACTCAGACATATGACTGTGTTAATGAGTAGGCTACTCAAATTGGATCATACCTGATAAAAGCATCAAGTATAACCTCAGCATATATGTTTATCTTGAATGCAGCTGAAAATAAATGAAAGGAAATCAAAGAAAAGAAATGCACTTACAGTTCAACCTATACACTCAATGCCCAATTTATTACATACACCTTTGCTAGGACCATCTAAACTGTCTTAAGTCTTCATGGCATAGATTCAAAAAGGTGCCGGAAACATTCCTCAGAGATGTTGGTCTATATTGATGTAATGGCATCACAGAAAAGCGCTGTATGAGTGTATGGTTACAATGTGACTTGGAGTCTAAAGCACTTTCAGTAAGACTAGAAAAGCACCATATAAATGCAAGTACATCACACAAGCCTGAAAAACAGATACAAGACAGAATGGATCCATGCTTTTATGTTAGTTAAGCAACGTTCTGACCCTACATCCAAATGCAGAAATTGAGGCTCATCAGTCCATGCATGTGTTTTCAAACTTCTGTTGTCTAATATTGTCCTGTGCAAACTGCAGCCTCAGTTTCCTGTTCTTAGTGGCACCCAGCGTGGTCTTCTGCTGCTATAGCCCATCTGCTTCAATGTTACATGTTGCGCATTCAGAGAGATTCTTCTGCATACCTTGGTTGCCACGAGGGGTTATCTGAGTTGCTATTTGCCTTCCTATCAGCTCGAAGCAGTCTGTTTATGTCAGAAGCCAGAGGAGAATGGCCAAAGCATTTTCTCCAGAGGACAACAACTCACTAGATGTAAACCCTAGAGATAGTTTTGTGGGAAAATCCTGGTAGATCAGCAGGTCCTAAAATACTCAAACCAACAACCATGCCACATACAAAGTCATCTTTCTTCCCCATTCTGGTGCTTCAGTAGGTTGTCTTAACCATCTCTAAATGCACTAAGTTGCTGCCATGTGACTGATTCTACACTGCTCAAAAAATTAAAGGAACACTTTGAAAACACATCAGATCTCAATGGGAAAAAAATCATGCTGGATATCCATACTGACATCCAGACTGGGTAATGTCTTAAGAATAAAAGGATGCCACATTGTCTGATGGAAATGGAAATTACCAACCTACAGAAGGCTGAATTCAAAGTAAAAAATTAAAGTAAAAAAAATGATGTAGCAGGTTGGTCCATTTTGCCAAAATTTCAGCACAGCAGCTCAAAATAGTACTCAGCAGTTTGTATGGCTCCCACATGCTTGTATGCACGCCAGACAATGTCGAGGCATGCTCCTAACGAGACGACGGATGGTGTCCTGGAGGATCTCCTTCCAGATCTGGATCAGGGCATACCTGAGCACCTGGACATTCTGAGGTGCAGTCTGGTGGTGTCAGATGGACTGAAACATAAATTTCCAGAGGTGCTCTATTTCAGAGGTGGTCAGGTGAGTGTGGGGGCCAGTTAATAGTTTCAAGTCCCTCATCCTCCAGGAACTGCCAACATACTCTCGTTACATGAGGCCAGGCATTTTCGTGCACCAGGAGGAACCCAGGACCCACTGCACCAGCACTGAGTCTGACAATGGCTCCAAGGATTTCATCCCAATACCTAATGGCAGTGGGTGCCACTGCCTAGCCTGTAGAGATCTGTGCATCTCTCCATGGATATGCCTACCCAGACCATCACTGACCCGCCACCAAATCAGTCATACTGAATGATGTCACAGGCAGAATATTGTTCTCATAGGCTTCTCCAGACCCTTCCACATCTGTCACATGCGCTCAGGGTGAACCTGCTCTCATCTGTGAAAAGCACAGGGTGCCAGTGGTGGCAGTGGTGCTCCATGGCCTGCTAGAGGATGTCGGGCCCTCATGCCACCCTCACAAAGTCTGTTTCTGATTGTTTGGTCAGAGACATTCACACCAGTGGCTTGCTGGAGGTCATTTTGTAGGGGTCTGGCAGTGATCATCCTGTTCCTCTGCACAAAGGAGTAGATTCCAGTCCTGCTGATGTGTTAAGGACCTTTTACGGCCTTGTCCAGCTCTCTTGGAGTAAATGCCTGTCTCCTGGAATCTCCTCCATGCTCGTGAGGCTGTGCTGGGAGACACAGCTCTGGCAATGGCACATATTGATATGCCACCCTGGAGTAGTTGGATTACCTGTGCAACGTCTGTAGGGTCCAGGTATTGCCTCATGCTACCAGTAGTAACACTGACCCTAGCCAAATATAAAACTAGTGAAGAAACAGTCAGAAAAGATGAGGAGGCAAAAATGTCAGTAGCCTCCACCTGTAAAACATTCCTGTTTTGGGGGTCGTCTCATTGTTGCCCCTCTGTTGCATGTTTCATTAACATCAAAGCAGCTGAAACTGATTAACAACCCCCTCTGCTACTGAACTGACCACATCAATATCCCAGAAGTTTAACTGACTTGACGCTATACTCTGAGTAAAACGTGTTCCTTTAATAATTTTGAGCAGTATATGTTAAAGAGCAGCCGAGCCGGTGTACCTAATAAACTGACCGGTGAGCGTATTCTCGGTCCTCACGCAGCACAGCAGCGATTAAGCAGCTCAGCATCCGCGCTCTCAACGTGACGGGTTCAGGGAGCAAGACGCGTTCAGCCAGCTTGGCAGATGGGACTCTTATGAGCCAACAGAGGCCAAAACTGCCTTGTTGATCCTAGCAACAAGACGACGCCGTGGGAACGGCTAGCTAACTCGCCAACCCACCATATTAACTAGAGAGCACCCTAATATTTAAACGAGTCTTTAACTGGCTCCTTGTTACGACTAACAATCTGAAGCTACAGAGGTAGAAACTTACATAAGGTTCCATAATGTTCGCTAACTTACTGAGCTTGCTAAAGCCATGCTAATGTTGATGCATTAGCTCGCTAACTAGCCGTGTCTGTGTAAATGGCACAAGTGGACCGAGCGTGGGTGTTTTGGGTTGTATTAAAATCCCCTTAAATAATGAGCTCGCTCTCATGTTTGCAGTGTTAGCGGTTCGGTCTCACCTCACTGAAGATGTCGTGCAGATATCGAAAAGGCGGCTTGCTTAGCAGTTTCTCCGTGAGCGGCGGCTTCTTTATCACTTTGCCCAGCGTGTCCTGGGTCTTTTTCACCACTGCCGCATTCATGGCAGCGAAGCAAACAGCCGAGCTGAGCACTTTAAGCGCAGAAAAACACGCACGAAACTACCAGCAGGAGGGAAAACTTAGCAGCTCAGTCCGTAGCCTGCAATCCCAGAGTGCATCGTTAATGGAGACTGCGCCTGCGCCAAGGGCTTACCGTTGCTAAGCGCTCTTTGTGTCCATAGCAACATCTAACAATCAGCTACATAAAGGGAAACTCTATATGGACAAAATTAATGGGACACCCAGAGTACACTTATAGGGAATTTTATGACATTCTATTTTAAATCTAAAACAGCTTTCACTCTTCTGGGAAGGGTTTCTACAAGATTTTGAAGTGTGTCTGTGGTAATTTCTGACCATTCATCCAGAAGAGTATTTGTGAGGTCAGACACTGCCTTAGGATGAGAGGGGCTGGCTGCATTCTTGTTGATCCCATAGGTGTTGGATGGGGTTGAGGTCAGGGCTCAGTGAGGGCCAGTCAAGT
The DNA here is from genome assembly GCA_015106775.1 of Etroplus canarensis. Taxonomy (NCBI): domain Eukaryota; kingdom Metazoa; phylum Chordata; class Actinopteri; order Cichliformes; family Cichlidae; genus Etroplus; species Etroplus canarensis. Next base: position 25,642 of record VUQH01032058.1, read on the forward strand.
TCTTCACACCAAACTCATCCAGCTATGCCTTTACAGACTTTGCTTTATGTACATGCTGGAACAGAAAAGGGCCCTCTCCAAACTGTTCCTACAAGTTTGGAAGCATAGAACTGTCCAAAATGTCTTGGTAAGCTGAAGAATTCTGATTTCCCTTCACTGAAATTAAAAAAGGTCAAGGCCAGCCCCAGAAAAACAACCCCATAGCATTATCCCTCCTCCACCAAAATTTACAGTTGGCACAATGCAGACAGGCAAGTTCAGATTCATCCATCAGACTGTCAGACAGAGAAGCATAATTTGTCACTACACAGAGCGTGTTTCCACCGCTCCAGAGTCCAGAGACAGCACACTTTACACCACTCCATGGGATGTTTGGCATTGTACTTGGTGATGTAAGACTTGCATGGAGCTGCTTAGCGATAGAAACTCATGCCATGAAGCTCCCGAAATACAGTTTTTAATGCCAGAGGAGGTTTGAAACTCTGCAGTTACCAAGCCAGCAGAGTGTTGGAAACTTTTACGCACTATGCACCTCAGCTCACGGTGACCCCCACATCATTTCCACATCATTCCTAAATACTTCCACTGTGAAAAAAGAATATTTACAGTTGATGATGGAATATCTAGGGGGGAAGAAATTTCATGAACTGATTTGTTGCGACAGTGGCATCTTGTTACAGTACATTGCTTGAATTCAGTGAACTCTCTAGAACGACCCATTCTTTCACAACTGTTTGTGAAGGCAGGCTGTGGCAATCATTTAATGAATTCAGGTCTGGCCTGATCCTTTTGTACATATAGTGTAGCTAGATAGAACTCTCAGTTACATCAGCCAAAATAAATAAATAAACCAAAACAAAATAGCTCTATAGAATAACACACAAAATAGACATTTACATACAAAATAAAATACAGTGCCTATGTAAGCAGTGCAAGGTTTTGAAATAAAACTATGAAAGCAACTGTACTGAGGATTATTTTTATGAAAATATGCAGAGATGTAAAGAGTTATTTAATGCAATAGGACAGATCTCCTGTATTTGCAATGGAGCTGAATCAGTGTTTTAGAGAACATGCTCCTCTGCCTCTCCTGTAATGGAAAAGAGAGGTCAGGATCTGTAATAGTATAAAGGGACACAAGAAATTTATACAGTTTCATGAAAAAAACTATATGCCTGCTTAAGTCGACACTCATTAGCAGAAATGTTCTTATATCACTGGCTTTAATCTAGCACAGAGTGGGAGTTCCTTGCATACTCTACTAACATTTACAAGATGCACAGAGAGACACGTGTTAGGAACAGCTGTACTTTCAGACTAGCATATTGAAGCAGAAAGGCATTTCAAAATAAAATAAGAGCATTATTATTATTATTATCATTATTATTATGAACTTAACCCAGAGGGTCAGGATTCCCCTAAAAGATCATGGAAGTTATACAGTGGATATAGAAAGTCTACACACCACTGCTAAAATACCAGGTTTTGCTGGTGTAAAAAAAATAAAATAAAAAAATGAAACCACAATAAATAATTTTGAAACTTTTTGCACCTTTAATGTGACCTATAACCTGTGCAGTTCAATTGAAAATGAAACAAATCTGTTCGGGTAATGAGCGGGTTACATAAGTATGCACACCCTAAAACTAATACTATGTTGAAGCACCTTTAGATTTAATTATAGCATTCAGTCTTTTTGGATAGGAGTCTGTCAGTATGGCACATCTTGACTTGGCAATATTTGCCCAGTCTTCCTTTCAAAAGCGCTCAAAATCTGTCAGATTGTGAGGGCATCTCTTGTGCACAGTTCTCTTCAGGTCACCCCTCAGATTTTCAGTTGGATTTATGTCTGGCTCTGGACAGGCCATTCCAAGCACACATCTTTGGACGTATGCTTGGGGCCATTGTCTAACTGAAAGGTGAAATTCCTCTTCCACTTCAGGTTCCTAGCAGACTAAATGTTTTGGGTCAAAACTGACTGGTATTTGGAACTGTTCATGAGTCCCTTCACCTTGACTGAAGTCCTAATTCCAGCTGACGAGAACAAGCTCAAGGCATGATGCTGCCACCACCATGCTTCACTGTACATATGGGGGTGTTCTGTGGATGCGTAGTGTTGTTTTTGTGCCAAACATACTTTTTGGAATTGTGGTCAAAAAGTTTAACCTTGGTTTTATACCATAACACATTTTTCCACATGTTTTTGGGAGACCTGATGTATTTTTTATTTATTATTGCAAAATTTAGCAGGACCTGGATGTTTTTCTTTGTAAGAAAAGACTTTTGTTTTGTGATCCTACCCCATAGTCCAGACATATGGACAATGCAGGAGATCTTTGTCACATGTACTACACAACCAGTATTCCTGCCAGAAATTCCTGCTCTTTCACTGATGTTGTGGGCCCTTTTGGCAGCCTCCCTGACCAGTTTTCGTCACGTCTTTTCATCAACTTTGGAGGGTTGTCCAGTTCTCAGTAATGTCACTGTTGGTTTATATTTTCCTCACTTCTTGATGACTGCCCTCTAATGGATTTACTTCTTTTTCAATTGAATTGTACAGGTTATAGGCCACATTAAAGGTGGAAAAAGGTTTAGAAATGATTTATTGTGGTCTCATTTTTTTTTACATTTGAAAAGAAACTGAGATTTTAACAGGGATTTAAACTTAGAAAAGAGATAACCGAATAAAGGCCAGGTTTACACTACAATTGTGCGCATCTGTGTGTTTAAGTACGTCTTCTTTATTTATAGCCTATTATGATATACCTGTTTGGCAGGTTCAGTTAAAAAAATCTGTGACAAAAGGGAGTGCACACAGGAGAGTCAGTGCAGATGCTTGTTGCTTCTCATTGACAAGGTAAGACATCTACCTTTTACCTGACTCACTGATGTTTAAAAGTGTAATAGAGTCTTGCAGAACAGTTAGATATTTCACTAAAAGCCCAAAAAAGATTTTTAAATAAACGAATCTGTGAAATTTTAATTATAATGTAATTATTTTAATCACGCTTTTTACCTTAATGCTTTTTCCAGTTATAGTGATAAGAAAGTGATGAATTTAAAATGGGCCCTGATCTTGACCTTCATTACAGCTTAATTACACCTTAGAAAATCTTGGTTTAATATGGTAACAGGTGGATCTATTAATTCATTCGTTCCAACCTGCTTCCTTGACATTGCTGCTCTATGTATACTGCCTCGCGAATCCCAGTTATTCAGGTTAGGTAAGTCAACTTTGAGCCATGCTCTGATTTGGATTTCATGTGCAAATGTAAGTGAATTTCCTCATTTGCCAACTTTCACAACAGTTCTCTGAAAGGACAAGGAGTGATGCTTCGCTGGGTCTTGTTTGCTTTGCTCATCGGCATCTGTGCCAGTGCTGGAGAACAGAAAGCCAAAAAGAAAGCGAAGAGTCAGCCCTTGTCAAGAGGTGGGCGAATCTCCTTGTGTCAAGATGCACAGCTGTAGTTAATGTTTTAAAAGTCATTAGATCATATCAGTTGTAGCTGTCAGTCAGTAAATGAATTTTGTTTGTGAAGGGACTGGGTTAATATATTGGAAAGGTGGAGCAGGTGTTGATGTCACTGGGTTTTCTTTTTTTACCCTGCAGGATGGGGAGGCGGTATTAGTTGGGCCCAAAGTTATGAAGAAGCCCTAGCACAAATGGCCAAGAGGTAGGACTCTACACCTTATTAACAGCCCTGGATGTACTTTTATCTTGTTTGAATGAGCCTGTTAATTTGCCATTTTACTGTGTCCTCCTATAATTGAATGTAGCTCCATTACTGAAAAGGAAAAACTGTCAGTACTTTAATCTTCTCCTTTTTTTCTAAGGCATTTTGTTGTGCAAGACTTCATTTACACCCTTCAGTGTACTCATTATGTTGAGGAATGTATTGAGTTCTTTCTCTGTGGTTTTGCTCTCACAGTAAGAAACCTCTCATGGTCATTCATCATAAAGAAGACTGCCCATACAGTCAAGGTACTGCAGCAACTTTGGTTTATTTAAAAAAAGAAGAAAAAAAAAAATATATATATATATTAATAGATTGATAGATAGATTTAGATATAGATATAGATATATACATTCAGTGTAAAAATATGAACTTGCACATCTTGCACTGTTTTTCTCACTCAAACTTGGGGTTGTTTGTTTTCTCGGGGAACCACAATGGGTGCATTCCTTAATACCGGCAAAGCAGGCAGTGAAGTATGTGAGAATGATATTCATAAATCACTCAGCTGGGTCCCTGGAATAAGCTCAATGGAAGTCTCCACTGGCATTTCTTAACCCATAAACAATAAAGACCACCTACAGGGCAAAGTCTGGCTCTTACTTTTGACTTTTGCAAAGTTTGAGCAAAAAGTAGATGCTTTGAAAGTCCACCTCTGAAAGTGTGAATACAGAAACACCTCATGTGGTTACTGGAAAAATAGTTCACAGTTCAATGACTGAATTTGAGCAGCATTTAAAATTAATGAATTTCATATATTTATTATTTCTTGTGTATTCTCTAACAGTAAGGCCAGGCATTTTTATTCTGTAAGTCCAAACTGCCAGACTTGTCCCTAACTTGTCTGGCCCATCTCAACCTCTCTTACTTTATCTCCAAACCGCGTGACATGAGCTGCCCCTCTTGTGTACTCATTTCTAATCCTGTCCATCCTGGTCACCCCTAGGGAAAATCTCAACGTCTTTAATTCTGCCAGTAGGATCACTGTTTTGTATTTACTGTTTGGGAGTTTTTATAAAGTAACATGAATCTTAGCACAACAAATTATCCACAGATTGAATGCTAATTACACGCTGTTCCTGTAAAATATATCTTATTATTGAAATAGCAGTTGGTTAAAGCAAAATCTAATGATGGCACCAATGGTGGAGATGGTACCAATCAGAAGTTTGTTGAAGATAAACTTGGGAACTGTGGGAATATTCTAGTTTATTTTCATTGGTTTGAAGATAATTTTTCTCCAAGTATTCATCACAATGTGTGTCCAGCTTAAAGAGATGAAGAGAGACTGATAAACTCTCTCTGAACACATCAGCCATAAAGAGTCATTCCAGACAATGTAATCACCAAGCTAATTAAATAGTCCATTTGTCATTTCCATGGCTCTAATCTGCTTCTTCTTCTTTTGTCTGGTTTCTTATCATTCTTGCACTTAGAATTTTTTCTTCCTACCTGTTATTTTTCTTCCTGTTCACCTTCCTCCACCTCCTCCACTCAATGTTCCTCCTACTCATTCTCCTCCACCTTTCATCAGGCTTCATCTTTCTCCTCACTGTGCTCTCTACCACCTCATTTCCCTCCTACGATCTGAGCACTTTTACATGCTGCCATCTCACTGTGTGTGTGTGTGTGTGTGTGTGTGTGTGTGTGTGTGTGTGTGTGAGTCACACAGATGCTGCATTGCAGGGCTCTCCTCTGAGGGCCATCTAGCTGCAGGAGCCAGAGAGGCTAGGGATGCAAGCTCTTGTATCTCCAAATGTATGTACTTTTTATATGTTATATGTTCAAGGTTGCCCGTTTGGATATGTGTTGAGCACGCAGTTGTTAGAAAGTAGAAACATGCATATACATGTTCAAAGGAACAGTTTGACATGCGGGAAAATACACTTATTAATGTGTTTTCAAGCGAGTTAGTTGAGATTAATCCTTATGCATAAATGGTAAATGCAGCTAGAGCCTGCAGAGAGACTGAAAACAAAAACAAAACTTATCAGAACCACAATTCACCATCTTGAGGGGGTTATTTGCCAGATTATTTCTTGGCCAAGACCAGTAACCCTCAGTCAGGAAAGAGCTCCTCTTATAACAATATATAAAACAGGAAATTGTCAATTTTATACTTTTACTGATGAGTTATAACTCACTAATTGATAAGTTCTGGAAAGGTCGAAAGATTTTGTCACCACTTAATTTTTGTCGTTTTTTGTTATATTTTCATTGAAAGGTTGAAATATGTACCGTGACATTATCACTGGTTTGTGAACTTTATATTTTGAAACTTCAAACCTAGTTTAGCTTTATGCCCTTCACCATCTTAATACTGCAACAGACAGACAGGAGGGTGGCATGCTAAGTGCATGTGTGCATGTATAACATGTATATGCACAAGCTCGCTATTAATTACTGCCACTCTATATTTTCTCTTTTTTTAGTGTTCCGCACTATTTTTATCCAAACTTGAGCTTACCTATACTTTTGCTTTTTAATCTATTCACAAAATTCCAATCAGATATCTGTCCTCTTGACTTATTAATTGTGGTATTAACATATAATACAAATACAAATATATAAAATATTTACAAAATATGCTATTTCATTTTTCATGACCACATACACATCAAATATCCATTTAATATTTAGACATATTCATTTTCTGCAGTGTACAATTGTATTTTTTCTTTCATTTCTCATATTGTTTACATGAAAATATGGGTGAATCATACTGTGGCATAAACCAGTGCTTCCCAAAATAAAATAGCCTCCTCAGATCATTTACATCATTTGTTGAGGCTTGCTGTAACTTGTTTGTTATTTTATATTTGACCACAATATGTTATTTCTGTCCAGTGCATTCAGTCTACTCTGTCTTGTCTCTATGGAGCCTTGAACAAAGTTACATCATGATTTTGCAAGAAAATATAGGACAGAAAACCATCAACTGCCCTGATATTTATACACGCATGTTGTATACAGACAGACACTCTTATCAGCCACCCATAACCAGCCTCGCTACCTGGAACTCTGGCTTTCAAACACAGAAAACAAAGAAATGCGATGAAAGCGTGACTGCTTTTCAGTGGGTCTTGGTGCTGATTGTCTCACTAAGGCAGCTCTTCTCTTCCCACTCAGTACCCACTTCCCACTCATAGCTCCTAGCAGCCTGCACTCACATGTACATCCACCCACACAGTCATTTCATCTGTGGAGGTAACAGGCATTCTTTCTCTCTATCTCTCTCTTATTGTAAATGTTTCTCTTTCTCTTTTTAACACTTATTCATCTTGAATGTTTGGACAGATGAATATGATTCTGAAAAGGCTCAGTATAATAGTAGATGAGGTTTGGCTGGTTTTGGCTTAATTCATTCATATTTGGCTAGCCTCCCCAGCCAACCTGGTGCACAGTAATGTTTTATTTTTCATCATTATCATATTGCCAGCAATGATTTTGACAGTCCCATGGTAAAACCAGAGACCAGCACCTGACTACACTCATGTCATTTCTGTCCCCAAACTATTTTTTTCTCAGCAATAAAGTTGCCACCAAGTCTGGCACACATATGTTTACACATAGGGTGGAGACTTTACCTGATTAGGTGGGATGAAACTTTGGATGATGAGTCAAGCTGGATCCAGAAAAACAATCCTCTATCCAAATATCAAAAGACTGATGTCAAGATTGTCAGAAGAATAGTAAAAGCCAAGAGGGATGAGGTCCTTGTTGCACCTGTAAATTGCAAAAAATAAGATCAGTATTTTTAAGCTAGTAGAAATGGTATGGAAAGGAGGAAATCAGTCTTTTCAAGACTTTCTTTCAGCTGTTCCACCAAAACTAGACTGATCTACACATATTTCACAAAGTAAGATATCTCAGTAAGGCTATACCAAGTGTTTTTCACCAAGCAGTGCAACCTAACACAACAGTAATGACAGCCCTGGCCTCAAAAATGTCCTTGTATTTCAAACACCTCCTTGAGACAAGCTGAACACAAACTTGTAAACTTCACAACAGAGGTTTTTATTTTAGAGCCGTTGTATCAGACTACATTGGATGCATATAAATTATGCATAATAAACTGTGAGTAAATGGCTTAATCACTGAACAATTTGCATATAAACACAATACTTTGTTTGTTTGTGTACTAAACCCACATGGATACATGGTAATGTGTTGGATATTATTAATCAACATGATAGGCAAAAGCAAAAATGTGTCTGTAGTCACGTCACTTCACGTTTTATACGTTTTGCATGTAATTATAGAATCAATGAAATTACCCCAGCAATCCAAACCTAACCCATAATGAAAAAATGTTTTAGGCTGTTTTGATACATTTTCAACATTTAAAAAAAACAGATATCTCTCATTTACAAAAGTCTATAAACTGCAATCAGATTCATGCTTTAACAATTCTCAATATGTGTTTAGAATTTAAATGAAATCCCTCTGGGAGAAATCACATAAATTAAACGTGGTTTAGAAATAGACACATCCTTGTACATATATAAGATTCAAACTGCATGTCAGGACAAAAACTAATTCATGAAGAGTGTGGAACTCCAGGACAAAACAGTGGCAAGGCACAGGTCACCTCCCTAACCAAGGACTACATTTATCCAAAGCAAAAACAGGGAAGCTGGAGAAGGAAGGATGAATGTAGCCAAATGCAGAAATGATCTTGAATGAAACCTGCTCCAGAATGTGTGACACCAGAGATTGTAAACCAAAGCATAAACTCAAGAGAATGCTGGATCTTGGTTAGGCACGATTCTGTCACTGAGTGGCCAAGTAAATCACAGATTTAAAACCTCACAAAATATCATGACAGAATGAAATCCATCAGGAAGAATTTATTAAACTGCCTAAATTCATGTGTGCATAGCCTGTGACCCACCCAATAAGATTTGAAGCGGTGACAGTTGCCACATCAGAGCTTCCACAAAGAATATTTAAAATCTGATTTTTAATAGTTTTCAGAAATGTTCATTTTTTAATGAGTTATTGACAAGAAAGTGTAGGTCAAATTTTTTTTACAATGCAATACAGCATGCAAAAGTTAAGGAGTCTCACATAATTCTAAAAGAAGCTGTACCAATCTATAAAAACAGTGTATACATAACAACTAAAGTGTGTGTTGTGATTTGAAATTTCCCCCATCTGGGGATTAATAAGATATTTTCTTCTTCTTAACAACATACAGTTGAAACCAGAAGTTTACATGCTCTGTGCAAAAAGACACAAACATTTTTTCTCACTGTCTGAAATGAACTCAGACTAAACTTCTCTTGATTTAGGTCAGTCAGGATTGCCAAAATGATTTCTATTTGCTCAATGCTGCAATAATGAGAGAGAGAATGTTTTAGGGAGAAACCAGCCACAGGGGCCCACAAGCCAGTGTAGTCCTAGTGCCGGTCCCAAGCCCGGGTAAATGGTGAGGATTGCGTCAGGAAGGGCATCCGGCGTAAAAACTGTGCCAAATCAAATATGCGGATTCATAACACGACTTCCATACCGGATCGGTCGCGGCCCGGGTTAACAACGACCGCCTCCGATGCCGTTAGCCAACAGGGTGCCGGTGGAAACTATGCTACTGTTGGCCGAAGACCAAGGAGGGGGAGAGGGGGAAAGCGTGTTAGGAGGCAGAGAGAGAGAAGGAAAGGTAGGAGGGTGGAGGTGAGAGTAGGGACTTTAAATGTAGGGACTATGACTGGTAAAGGGAGAGAGCTGGCTGATATGATGGAGAGAAGGAAGGTAGATATATTGTGTGTGCAAGAAACCAGGTGGAGGGGAAG
>VUQH01032059.1:0-29393 GCA_015106775.1 Etroplus canarensis
TACTCTTCCTTCAAGATTATCCCTACTCCATTTCTCTTCCTACCTACACCATAGTAGAACGGTTTGAATCCGCCTCCGATGTTCCTGGCCTTGCTTCCCCTCCACCTGGTTTCTTGCACACACAATATATCTGCCTTCCTTCTCTCCATCATATCAGCCAGTTCTCTCCCTTTACCAGTAATAGTCCCTACATTTAAAGTCCCTACTCTCGCCTCCACCCTCCTACCTTTCCTAATCTCTTTCTGCCTCCTAACACACTTTCCCCCTCTCCCCCTCCTTGTTCTTCGGCCAACAGTAGCATAGTTTTCACCGGCACCCTATTGGCTAATGGCACCGGAGGCAGTCGTTGTTAACCCGGGCCGCGACCGATCTGGTATGGAAGTCGTGTTATGAATCCGCATATTTGATTTGGCAAAGTTTTTACACCGGATGCCCTTCCTGACGCAATCTCACCATTTACCCGGGCTTGGGACTGGCACCAGGAGTACACTGGCTTGTGGGCCCCTGTGGCTGGTTCATTAAAAATACCAAAGATAACATCATAAAATTGTGTTTTTGCACCAACAAGGTGATTCCCAAAAGAGCTATTAGCCAAAATCTTGGCATATCCTGGCATAGTGTGCAGTATGCCTGTAAAAAAAATTAAGGAAACTGGACAAGTGGAAAACAGAAGAAGAAGAAGTGGCAGGCTTAGAAAACTATTTAGAGCAGATGAACAGTATCTGATAGTCATGTCCTTGATATACAGGAAAATAAATCGAGCAAAGACCTGACACAGGACCTGAAAGACGTATCTGGGCCTTCAGTTGATCCATCTGCTGTTCACCAAAGCCATATCAGAGGTTGCGAAGAAGTCTTTAAGGAAGGGAAACAGGGAGAAAAGGCTGATATATGTCAGATTACACAAGAACTGGACTGAAAATCAGTGACAACAGATTTTACGGAGTGTTTAGTCCAAATCTAATGAAGAATGTATGAAGGTCAGGAGAGAGGCACAACAATGGGTCTACAGCCATCTGTAAAACACAGTGGAGGCTCTATTATGGTTTGGGCTGCATTTTAGCCAGTTTTTTCGGGAATCTTGTCAAAATAAATGGAATTATGGAAACAGAAAGGTACTGTCAGATTTTGATCTCGCAATACCATTTAGAAACCACCCGATTGGCACCAGCTTAATTTTTCAGCATGTCAAGGATCCCAAACCCACCGCCAGTTCAGTAAAAGCCTACCTGAAGAACCATTCCTGAACATTACTTAAAGAAAAAACAAGAAAGCTTTTACCTATTTCCCATTTTCCCAGAAATGGGGGGGCGGGGACTTTTGCACAGTACTGTCTATGCCAGTTAGTGTTTTTGCTTTGCTTTTCTTAAACACACGCAGTTGCCTCACCACAGTATCAGACTAGTCAACCATAATTACTAGTGCAACAACATTAGGAAAGTACCTAAGTTGTATAAGCAATATTGTTTTTCCCTCAACTCTTTTCTTCTTTCAAATCCCTCACTACCCACAGATTATAAAGGCAGGAATGTGGGCTATACCCTAAATCCTGTCCTACACCTGCAGCAGAGTTGTAAATATTTAAGCTGCTTTTGTGTCGCCATAAATCAATTCATAAAAAGGTTTCATATGACCTTTAATCTTAACTTCAGTCTGTGATTTTAAAATGTTAGTGTCCATGTTTCTAAGTCAGTTTCCTATAAAGTCTCTTCAAAAAATTCATGTTTTTCCATTCTCTTTGGGGCCCCTTTTGATCCTTTGTATTGTGAACTGATGTAACAGAAAAAATGGGAAATGTGTCTGTCTACTGCCATACATGTCTTACTGTATGAGACAAGACAGTGAGCTGTTACTATAAAGAAACTGCCCCAAATTTCAAGATCGCTAACTAACTGTATTCACAAATTTTAAATAATGTTATTTCTGTACTTTATTTATTGGTTACAGAATTGAAGTCAGGTGTGTTGACTGGTGAATGCATAGAGTCAAGAAGGTCAAACTTTGTCACAATAAAGAGGGTATCTGGACAAGGTACAGTATTCATCTAGTCTCATATGACTCACCTTGCTTAATAAAATGGATGAATGCACTTGTGTGGGTGTACCTTGGTTTCTGCACCACTTATCAGTTCTTCGTAATGTCAACATGCAGCTGTGTGACTGTGAGCATGACGGCTGTGGACGGCCTTTTGGACAGCACAGAGATGGTGGAGATGGAGGACGTCCCATCTCAGTACTTTGTGGAGAAACACTCTTGGGAGGGCCTTCGAGAGATTATCCACTGTAGCAGGAAGTACTCAGGCATGATTGCTAACAAGGCTCCCCATGACTTCCAGTTTGTGCAGAAAAATGACGAGAATGGACCCCATTCCCACCGGTTGTACTACCTCGGTAAGCTGCTGCTGCTGCTGCTAATGATTCACAAAATAAGCTGTATCGGCTTGTAATTTGTATTTTCTGTCTCTTTCTCATCTGTAGTCCTTTCACTTGACCTCAGTCATGGTATTCTGCTCCAGGAAGCAGAGAATGATTGCCTGTGATGCTAAAACAGTTAAATTTCTGTTGTTTGTTGCTGCTTTTCTCTGTACTTACCAGGAATGCCTTATGGAAGCAGAGAAAACTCATTACTCTACTCAGAAATTCCCAAAAAGATTCGGAAAGAGGCCCTCTTAGTGTTGTCATGGAAACAGATGCTGGATCACTTCCAGGTGATTTCCCCCCTCTCTTCTCTCTGTTCATGCAGTGGCACCACCAACCTGCCCAATCTATTAGGCAGGAATTATGTAGGGATGGTTGATCGGATAAGTGTGGTTCAATCGCTTTTCTCATTTGTGCAATTATACATATACACATGTTTTCATAGCAAACTGGTAAAATAAAATCCCTTCGGTAAATTTAAATGATTTACATATGATTTTCTGTCGTTCCCCTAAGGCTACACCACACCAGGGGGCATATTCTCGAGAAGAGGAGTTGCTGAGAGAGCGGAAACGTTTGGGAGCATTTGGCATCACTTCCTATGACTACCATTCTCAGAAAGGCCTGTTCCTCTTCCAGGCTAGTAATAGCCTATTCTACTGTCAAGACGGAGGCAACAATGGGTTCATTGTGAGTACTGCAGCTCCTTAATTTTGCGATTCTTAGATACTGTGGTTTAAATGTAATCAAGCTAAAGGTTTTCAAAGTCGGAGTTCCACAGTACAGAAGTGCGATCAGTGACACTGGTACGTTAAATACATTTGTTTGTCTCTTGGATTTATAAATACTGTGTGGCCAATGAAATAGATATCAAGAAGCACCTGCTTGGTAGAGCTGATAGCTTCCTGTGATTATCCTTTCAAACTTTCTAGCAGACATGTTACCAATGATTGATTTGATTTGAAGTTAAATTTCATTTGTATGTGTAATTACATCTTAGAGTTTCAATATCAAATTTATTACAATACAATAATGTCCAAATCAGTGCTTTCAAGATGGTGGTGCTGACAAAAAGACAAGAGGTGGAACTGGAAGTGGCAGAATTGAGAATGCTGAGATTTTTGCTTGATTTGTCAGAGAGGTAAGGTTGAGATGTTTTGGACATGTGCAAAGGAGGGAAAATAGATGTACTGGGTAAAGGATGTTGAAGATGGAGCTAGCTGCCGGCAGGAGGAGGAAGACCACAGAGAAGGTTCATGAATGTAGTGAAGGACATGTAGAAGGTTACTGTGACAGAAGAGGATTCAAGGGATAGGGTGAGCTGGAGGCAGATGTAGTGTGCCTCTGCAGTGACCCATAAGGGGAGCAGCCAAGAGAAGAAGACTGGACTTTCCAAATGTGAAACTGTGCTTGTGATGAGTTGAAGGAAATGTAATGGAAGCAAAGCTGTTAAAAGGACTAACGTTCAGACAAAGCTATGCTGATTGTGGATCTTTTTGCATTATCCTTTGTGATAAATAAAAGCTCTACTATCACTGGTAACTTTAAGAAACTTATGATGTAGTCAGTCAGTACAGGTGGTTTGGATGCTGGCTACTGATAAAAATTTTTAACCATCTCTTAGAGGTGCATTTCAGGTCTTCTGTTTTTGCAGCTTTTTGACAGCTTTAAGTCTGTGTAGTGGTTTTCCTTAGATTCTTACACCATATGCATAAGAAGTACCTTCTGCTGCTCCATTGTATTTCCCCAAGGGGTAGCCACAGTGGCAGAATCCACATAAGTAATTTGGCAAATAGTTTATGCTGGATACCCTTCCAGACCCAGCCCTCCCAGGGTGGGAGGGACTTTCTTACACCATATGCATATTACACTCTATTTGACAAATAGTTTTAGGGGTTTATGAAGTTGCAGGTTTATTCTTTTGATGGCTTTAACAAGAAGTGTTATGTACCCAGTCAACAAACTGGTTACATAATGGGTAAATAAAATTTGTCAAAACATATGACTTTCTTTCGTTGAAGAACCTGCAGTAGTTGGGATGTGTTGGAATAAGATGCATGTGCTTTGAGTCACTCTACAACATGAGCTGTTTATCTGATTCACTGAAAAATAACCATGTGTGCCCATATGGATGGACTGTATTTATAGTCATTTACATCATTGTGTAGTCTAACAATCCCAAGCTGTTGTTTTAGTTGTTATTCTATATAAGAATTTATGTATCAGCATTCAGGTTAATGTTTTGTCCATTTGACATTCATTTGGATTTTGACTAAGATTGTGTTTGTTGGTTTTAGCAGTCAGCTCCTGTAAAGCCCGTGGAGATCAAGACCCAGTGCTCAGGGACCCGTATGGACCCCAAGATCTGCCCTGGAGACCCTGACTTCATAGCCTTTATCAATAACAATGACTTGTGGATAGCCAACATTAAGACAGGCGAGGAAAGGCGACTCACTTACTGCCATAAAGGTCTGAAGACTGTTTTATTTAAACACTTGAGTTAGCAATGCAAAGGTCATACTATAAATCAAGTCTCCTGTTTAATCTTCCCTGTATTTTTATCATCTAATTTTTCACAGTAACACAGAACTAAAACAGCTTTAGTTACCACATTTTCAATTGCGTTTTTAGTCCTATATATATATATAATTTTTTGTCGATGTAAACCTTTTTTTTCAAAATTTTTCCAGGTGTAGATAATGTTAAGGAGGACCCCAAGTCTGCAGGTGTAGCAACATTTGTCATTCAGGAAGAGTTTGACCGTTTCACTGGTTACTGGTGGAGCCCCTCAGCAGTAGAAGGTCAGCAGTTTGTTACTTACAACCATAAGTGATTCATGTACAGCCCATGCTATAGATTCTGTGTATAAATTATGTTAATTGTTTTTCTCCCATCAGACCCCAATGGAGGTAAAACGGTGTACCTTCTGTATGAAGAGGTGGATGAGACGGAAGTAGAAATTATTCATGTGCCATCTCCTGCGCTTGAGGAGAGGAAAGCAGACGCATACAGATATCCTCGCACAGGTCACTGCATCCCTGCATGATGTACACGTGAACAGTTGTATTTGCCATTTCTACAATTTGTTTTTTAGTAACCTCTAATTACAGGTAGCAAAAATCCCCAGGCTACACTTAAACTGGCAGAGATCAAGACAGACCATCAAGGAAGAGTAAGTCTTTTGCTACTTTTCTTAACTTTTTTTGTGTTCCTCAACATGATCACTAGCTGTTTCAAATGAGTGTGTATGCATTTGTATGTGTATTTTCAGATAGTGAGCACACAAGACAAAGAGCTGGTTGTCCCCTTTACCTCCTTGTTTCCTGGGACAGAATACATCACCAGAGTAGGATGGACGAGTGATGGCAAATAGTGAGTATTTCAGAACTCTAATTCTGTTGATTCCGTAATGCTGCCACTCTCAGAATAAACAAGCAGTGCCTGTTTGAGGGCCTTTAATATTTTGAAATTAGTTTGGACCCCATTGACATACACAAAGTTTTCTCTAGCTTTTACAGAAATTATTTTTGTAAACCAGTATTCTTTGTTTAATAACTCTTTCTCATGAAGTTTTCTCCTTTATTAAGCTTATCTTTCCATTTAGAGCAGTTCTTTAAGCATTGTCTGCTTTGTCTTGTAGTGGTTGGGCAGTGCTGTTAGACCGCAGTCAGAGGAAACTACAGCTTGTTCTGTTGCCTCCCGCCCTCTTCATCCCTGTGACAGATGACCCAGCTCTGAGACAGGAGAGTCTAGAGGCTATGTCCAGTAACACACAGCCATACATCATATATGAAGAGACCACTGATGTCTGGATAAATGTAAATGTTTTCTCATGGCACACTCTTTTGCTGCCTTACATTCTTTTACAAATTATGGTTGTGACTGTTTTTCTCTTTCTGCAGGTTCATGATATATTCTATCCCTTTATTCAAACGACAGAAGATGAATTTACTTTCATTTGGGTGAATGAGTCTAAAACAGGTTTTAGCCATCTCTATAAAATCACATCCCTGTTACAACCGGGCTGCTACCAGTGGACTGAGGAGTACCAGCAAGCAGAGGGTAAGAAACGAGGGGATGTCAAAGCATTTATTTGAAATAATAATTCTGTAAATAAATTTTTATGCTCGGAGTATTTTATCTCTCAACTCAGCTTTTAGCATTTTTTTTTCATTAAGGACCATGTTGATTCTGTTACCTCTTTTTAGCTTATCTGGCTGAAGGACTGATGAACTAAAAAACCATTGTCCATCCATGTATCTATCCATAATTTTAAAAAATTGCTACTGCTCTTACAGTATTGATCAGTTTTTCGTGAAACTTGCACATATTGATTACCTAATGGGTCTTCACCCAAACTGTGCTTTAGGTCTAGGTCAAGGTCAAGGTTGTCCTCCTACGGGCATTTATCCATCCAACGGTCCATCCATTTATCTTCTTCTGCTTATCCATTTTCACAAAAAATGCTACTACTAAAGTATTGGTCAGGTCTTAGTGAAACTTGCACACAATGATCATCAAATGTTTCTTCACCCAATTTCTGCTTAAGGTTATAATTTAAATTTTTTGCATACTTTTCCATTTTTGCAAAAATTGTTGCAAGAATTGGATTGAATTGGTGTGTCATTATTAATGGCATAAGAATGGTTTAAGCTAGGTTGTGGCTGGTCAAGAACTAGGATCGCTGTCCTCAATATGACTGTTTATAAGTCTTTATGGCTTCTAAACTGATTTTAATTCTCATTAGTTTGTGAAATGCAGCTGACCAATAACAGGAAAATGAATCACTTTGTTTCTGTACCTTAGACATTACAATAACCTGTGAATCATGATGAATTGTGAGTTGGAAGAGCTACTACGTCATTGACGCCCTTTTTTTTTCCCAGGAGACTTCAAATGTGCAATCAAGGAAGAGGTTACATTGACCTGTGGGGAATGGGAAGTGCTGGCCAGACATGGTTCCAAGGTGAGTGCCAAATAAAAGCAAACACAGAAGTGATATACAGGTGTTTAGAATGCAGCAAGAAAATATTGTGGTAGTTTTGCTGTGTTGACTCCAGCACACTCATTTTAAACTTAAATAATGATTATGAGGATGAAGTTCTGACTCTAAACCCTAATTTGTGGGTGTTTATAACTACATCAGGTAAAAAGACTTGTTCTGCCTGAAGTCTACAACAGATCCACATCAGCAGACACTTGATATTTTCCTTGGAGCTTTTCTGTCAGGCTTGCAGTCAGCTTGACTTTTTGCTTATTCCAGGATATTTTTGTCTTCATTCTGTTGTTTGAATGAGACTGATGCATGAAAATGTCCACACATGTCCTCATTGCGAACAGTATTGATGTAAACACCCTCAAATGCTGCTGAAGGTGAAAGATGCCAAGTTAACTTGATGATGTTAGTTTTAAAAATGGACTAGAATTGTAAAATACTTTTGAAATTAATTTCTTATTTGAACTGTAAATCTTCTAGACTTTTGTTTGACAAACTTCAGAGTTCAGCGGTAATGCTGACAGGGAGTTGGTGTTCTTAACAATAATATAGAATTTAAAAAATAATTTGATATGAAATGTGGTTCAGTGGCTTCGGTTAGTTTTGTTATCAGCCACTGGCACCTTACAAGACCAGTATTATAATTTTGCTAAGAAGATATATATTATAATCTTGTATATATTATAATCTTAATCTTATAGTCTTGCTAACAGCTGCTGTTTTCATTATATTTTTCTCTTACCTTCTCTTGCTAGATTTGGGTGAATGAGGCAACAAAGTTGGTCTTCTTCCAAGGCACCAGAGACACTCCTCTGGAGCACCATCTCTACGTGGTCAGCTATGAGTCACCTGGAGATGTGGTCAGACTAACGAAGTCTGGCTTCTCTCATAGCTGCTCTGTTAGCCAGGTACTCTATTTATCTGTACACCTACCTGTTTACCTAACTCTATGTGAACATTTTAATAATCCAGCTTTTTATCCATTCCTATCATTACCACATTGCTCAACAATTTCAGTTACTTTAACATCTGTTAATTTGCTGCTAGTGAGAATGGGAACTTTATTCTAAGTTAGTTATATTTAAAATGTTAGCTAGTATAAAAAAGAAATAAACATGTGCTGCTGTCTTACTCCTGGGGAAACAGTACCAGAGCAGATTGTGGTTTAATGCGAGTACAGCTGATAGAAAATGTGGAGTGGGTTTAAGTGGTTAAGAACAGTGAAAAATAAAGTACATTGGCTTGAGGGAAGCTTTCAAAGAGAGCTTTGATAGTGATGCTGCTTTACAGTTGCATCCCTCTGGCCTTTCATTTTCTTCCTGTTCCTTATTTGACACCTCTTTTTCTTCTCTATCATCTGCAGAACTTTGACTTTTTTGTCAGCCACTACAGCAACGTCAGTACGCCTCCCTGTGTACACGTCTACAAACTGACTGGCTCAGAGGATGACCCATTGCACATGGTACCTGAGTTCTGGGCCAGCATGATGGAATCACCAGGTAAACAGTCTGATGTAAATAAGCCGATAAAAAAATCTTTCATACTGAAGACAGAGAGAAACACCTTTGCCTGCAGTGTGTACACGTAGATAGCCAGCAATTGTATTCCGCTGTCGAAGTGGGGTTTTTTTGCTAGCCAAAAATACTTGGCATTTTTTGCAGTCATGCATTACTAAAGGAAAAGTCAGCCAAGAGTTAGTGGTTTGTTATCCCCCTTACCATCTGAGAAACTTTGCCAGACAATTCAGTAATATGAGCTACGCGGAAAAGTACGTTTTAGTTTTGTTATGCCTTTCCGCTGAGGCATTATGCCTCTCCGCTGAGGCATTATGTTTTTTTTTGTTGTTTGTCTGTCTGTCCATCCATTACAAATCTTGTTTCCGCTACAGGAGCTGATGTGTTCGCTGAATCTTTACCAAACTTTGTATTGTTAATACTAATTATATGATGGATAGAAGAAGGAATAAAATTCTTGCTGTCAAAGGTCAAGGTCACATGAGGTTGTCAGTAAAATATCATTGCCATCATTGAAGCTGACTGGGCTGCTGGATCCTTGGCAATGCTTGTATGGTCTAAATCAAATTTGTATGTACACTAAATCATTTGAATTTTGTTTTTATGTTTGCTCTTTATTTGCCCTCAAAGCGAGTAACAGCACCGGGGCTACAGTTGAAAGAATGAAAACTGAAGCTGTCTTACGCATATCTGGACATTATGTAAAAATAATTTTGATCTCTCAGCTTCTCCTGTGTCTTAATGACAGAGCTGTGATACAGCACTTTTAACACTGTCCTGCTGTACAGCACTTTTTCTGTTAGAGACACGTGTCTTTTTATCTGCTGCAGCTGTGTTGCTTTCAGCCTGTATTTTGTTTAACCTCTTCATATTTTTCTCTGATATTACAGTTTTCTCATTCTTTGTGAAATCAGCCGCTGCCAATAGACTTATCCATGGTTGTTATTGGTCAGATGCTGCCAATGCCACCCTTTTCATGTGAACATGCTCGTAGCTCAATAAAAAAATGTGAATTTCATCATGTTTATCCAAAGACTTTTCAGTCCTGTTGTTTAACTTCAACTTTGATTTTACCCAAACTTCTTTTGCATACGCTCAACTGGTTACTGCATGTTATTGCCTTTCAGGTTGCCCGGGAGATTACAGTCCACCTGAGATTTTTGACTTTCCAGGGAAGTCAGGCTTCCAGCTTTATGGGATGGTATACAAGCCCCACAACCTGCAGCCTGGCAGGAAACACCCTACTGTTCTCTTTGTCTATGGAGGCCCACAGGTTTGTATCTGCATCCGGTCCATTCTGCTTCTAACTGGGATTTGATCTTATGGCTTTGTCCCATAAAAGCTGATCATGGCTGCCTTCCCTTTCGGTCTTATAAGTGCTGCTTTGAATGTGTATTATTGTGTCTTTATGTATTTAGGTGCAGCTGGTTAACAACTCCTTTAAAGGCATGAAGTACCTCCGCCTAAACACACTGGCTTCTCTTGGCTATGCTGTAGTTGTCATTGATGGGAGGGGTTCTTGTCAGAGAGGCCTTGAATTTGAAGGAGCACTAAAAAACAAAATGGTAAAGCTAGAGACAAATAAATATATTAATCCAGTATCATTTAAAAATGCAATGTGAAAGTGCCTGCTGAAATCACCCTCTGTTTGCCTTTGCCTCTAAAGGGTCAGGTGGAGATAGAAGACCAGGTGGAGGGTCTACAGTATGTAGCGGAGAAGTTTAACTTTGTGGACCTGAGCCGTGTTGCTATCCATGGATGGTCCTATGGTGGTTTCCTTTCTCTCATGGGCCTCATCCAGCGGCCCAATGTTTTCAAGGTGAGGGGGCTGTTCATCCTTTAGCCTTCCTTTTATTGTTAAACCATGCAACTCTTTTTTTTTGGTCGTTTCTGTTGTTGCCTTTGACTGGAAATGAAGGAGCATTTGCCGTACATTTTGTTATGTGTTAATTCTCAAAGCTGAATTTGTAATGCAGTTGCCAGTTGCAGCCACATGGTGTCCATCTTGGACAGTGTATCAGCCAGTAGCTTTTATACAGTACAGATATCTGCATAAAAATCCATGCGCTAAAGATTTTAAAATGTAGTTTTGTTTTGTTTTTTCCCAAACTGTGCATGAATTTCCAGCTTGAACCGTAACATCAGAATATACCAAGAATATACAGTATTGTACAAAAGTCTTGAGCCACCCCTTATGTCTTTAATTTTTGCTTCCAAGGAGCCAGACTTTCTTGTAATTTTTTAAAGTGGTCATGAACAATAGTTTTCCAGGCTTTCTGAATGTCTTTTAAAGTTCTTCTTTCAAAGTGGCTGCTTTTTCACTCCTTTTCATTCCAGTCCTTTTACTTGACCATTTTCAAAGGAAGGGTTTTTTTTTCTTTATTAAGCCACTTAACCTGTGAATCATTCAACATAAGAAAGGCACCAAACACAAGGGATGAACCAGTGTTGTCTGCCCATAACAATTCAGCAAAGAACCAATTTTAAATTGCATCTTTAGACACTTTGTCAAATATGAAGAAATGATGGGTGGCTCAATACTTTTGCACAGTCATGTACTCATCTTCTTACAACATATACAGTAAATCTAAACCATTACTCTACCATATTTTTAAATCTTCTCTCTTACAAAATTATTTTTTCCCAGATTAAGATGCTTTGTCTTTTTTTAAATGTTAATTCCTTTCTGTCCCTGACAGCTGGCCATTGCAGGTGCCCCAGTCACTGTGTGGATGGCCTATGACACAGGCTACACAGAGCGTTACATGGATGTGCCTGAGAACAATCAGCAGGGCTATGAGGAAGGATCTGTGGCACTGCATGTGGACAAACTCCCTAGCGAGTTAGTGTACACACACACACACACACACACACACGTATGTATGTACATACGTGCGTCTATAAGTTAAAAGGGTTTGTAAGGTATTTGAATTTTTTAATCATAATGCACACTATCATAATGATGTTTATATTATATTTCTCTTAAATGTACCTCATATCCAGTCAGCCTGACTCTTAAGCACCAAAGTCAGTTCAAGCATGGAGTTTTACTTTACCTGTTACTTCTATTTTAGCCATTTTTGCAAATCACTTTGAAACGTGACTCATTAAAACGTTGAACCTGTTGAACTTGTGCGTGTACACGCCAAACCCTGCCTTTGTATCCTTGGGCTACTTGGATGAAATCCAGTAGCTGAAGAACTTTTATTCAAAACTTGCAGATTGTAATTTTCTGCAAAAGTGAAATCATTAAGATCTCAGCTTGACTGAGCCTCAGTGTTTAGCAGCCTAATGATGCCCTGACAGACCATATAAAAGCACCATTCTTTTAATGCTAAAATGAAAGTAAAAGTTTTTTTTACAGCTGCAGTATTTTAGCTTTTTTAAACGTTTCTTTGGGACAGTTAAGACTTTAATGATGTTAGCAGTATGTTTCAGTAACTACAGTGTTGTTTTACTGTTCTGTGGAAGCATATTCATCAGTTTAAGTAATCACATTGTAACCGTGTAACTCTCTTCCCCAGGCCCAACCGTTTGCTCATTCTCCATGGATTTCTAGATGAGAATGTGCACTTTTTCCACACCAATTTCCTGGTGTCACAGATAATCCGGGCTGGAAAGCCCTATCAGCTTCAGGTGTGTATCAGAGTCATGTTTTTCATATTTGAAGAGTCGATATTCCAATAACTTTCAAGAAACAGCAGTTTTACTCCTAATGGCCATCTTCATTTTCACAGGTTACTGATTTTAATATTTAATTGTAATTTAATAAATTAACTTCAGTTAACATTATGCAGTAGTTTGGATTAAATATTGAGATTGGAATTGTTATTATTTTGTATCTTAAAGCCTTTGAGTCTGTTCCAGCAGGTAGCTGTTTCCATGTTGGTCTTTATACAAATCCTGTGAAAATTAGTATTGATAGTGCTCAGTTTTCTAATGCAAAACAGCTGCTTTCCTGCCACACTCACTGTGCTTTCAATTGAAAGACAACTTAAACTTTTGAACCAGGCAGGCAGGACTCACAATATCGAAATTGTTAACACTGGTGAAAATGAAACCGGTTGCAGGGTCACTGACAGCCCAGTTACATTTAATTTGGGTAGATGGTTTTTGTAACTTAGCAGAGGTAGGTTCCTATAAATTAGTTCATAGGCGGCTTCCAACACAAAAATAGCTGTCTGTGGACACTGAGTCTCGGTTATTGTTGTTTTGTTGGTTGTTTTTCTAAAGATATTTACCAAAACAAAGTTGATTTGTTACATGCACGAGGAACATTTGCATTAATTCATAAATGAAGTCATCAGTGTTGATTAGTTGATTGCTCTGTTTTAATTTTTAAAGGTCTACCCCAACGAGCGACACAGTATTCGCTGCCCTGAGTCTGGAGAGCACTACGAGATAATGCTGCTGCACTTTCTACAACAATACCTCTGAAATGAGACAACAGGGGAGAAGTGAAGTCAAGTTCCCCTCTTCCTTCTTTACCCCTCCAACTGTCCGCCCATTTGTATGCTCCATGACCTTCCCACCTCAGTCAATTCTAACTGTTCACCCTGCCAGCAAGAAACACATCAGACACACAGCAGCCACCAGCTCCTCTCTCCATCTCACTTTGGCATTACACTTTCCTCTTTTTCTCTCTATGCCTTGTTCTGTTACTCGGTTGCTTGCTCTGTCTTCTTCATATCCCGCTCCTCCATGTACAGTCTGGAGAATGGTTTGCGAGCACAGCATTTGGCGTCTCACCCTGAAAGCTAAACAAGGACATGTGGAGAAATGCTTGTAGACTGTGTCACACTGACTCATCACTCACGCACATCTTTGTCTCTACAACCATGATCGTTTTTGCCAAATGCTATCAAGTTGTTTGTCCCCCTGCCCCGTCTGTTTGATTTACTCCAGTCAGTGGTAGGATTGGGGCTTACAGTTCACAGATGTGACATGGAATCTGTAGACACATTTGCAGACTTGAGCTTTTACAGTATACATACATATGTAAAATACAGTTTATCTTATACATGAACACAGGCACGCACAACCACCCTCATAATATCCATACATACTGTGATTCTGTAACTTGGAGTTGGTGTAATAATGAAGAAAGGAAGAAAATCAAGGCTGTTCCTCTGTCCTTGTTTTTAGTGTGTGTTTAAGATAAAATATTTTTATGAATTTTTATTCATTTTTTTTATGAGTGCTGATGGAAGTCACTCATTGATATGTTTGCGCCGTCTTATCCCCTCACGTTACATTGCTCGAGATGTCTGCCTGCCTTCTTAACACATAATTTATATTTGCCAAAGTACCTCTTGACTCTTGATCATGCTGGTATTTCCTTTTTTTACTGCAATAAAGACAACAGGAGGGTGAGCACTGGAGTCTTACAACAGCTTTGTACCACCGAAATACAATTTGTACATGATAATGAATAAATGTATGAATCAATCACGAGCTTTCTTTCTCTGCTGTCTTCTTATTTTGCCTGTTAAGGGGTATATGTCTTGTTGTGTTTCATTTTACCAGGATTAACCTCTTCATCGCAAGGCCTGTTTTTTCTGCCTCCTGTCTAAAATGACTTGCACAAAATAAATGGAGTTTATCTTCACAGCTACAAGGACTGTGTGTATAATCTTGGTCTCAGCAGAAAAGATGTGATTACTACATAAGTGTCAAAGTCAATCTATCTGTTACTATGTCAGTCTATTCACCTGAAACACCAGTCTGTACTGAACATATCTCATACTGAAGAGTTTGGTTTTTTAAGCATCAGGTATAAATGTAACTCTAAGCCTCAATTAGACCCCCGCCTCCTGTATTCTACTTTACTTTAGAGTTGCACCTGATTTAATCAACTCCCCCTCTGCTACAAGAGTCCTTTGAAGGTCTCCAAACACAAGATGCAGCTGATGCCATGGTTATCTGGGAAAACTAGTCTGGATTACACTGCCCTTATTTAAAATCACTTCCATGAGTATTGGAGGAAAGAAGCTTGACAATAGTTCAGCATTTGGAGAAATATGCCAGTTTTCTGACTTGACTTGACTTAGATGACAAGATATGTTTTTTTCACAGGCCTGCATGCAGTCCTTTGATATTTTTTTCCCATTTTTGCTCAAAATCTGCAGTTCATTTTAGAAATTGGTACAAAATAAGCAATGTCTTCTCAGGGACAACAAATGTATTCTTAAACGGGTATGAATTTGAATAACAACAAACCATACTGGGGCCAACATAAATAAACAGAAAGCCTCTAAAGTGAACATCGAAAAAGGGAGCTGATTCTCAAATCTTAGTTGCTTTTTTATTTGCTTGAGTTACAAACTTGTTAGGTCCATTTTGATTTTAAAAGCATGAAATGGAGGTGTGACTGTAACAAACTTACATTACTACATCTAATGGAATTATTTACAATATCCTAGTCTTGGATCTTAGAAACCAATATTTATCCCCACAGACAATCAAAGATATAAAATTACCAAAGACAAGAATGCAAAGAAGCCTGTACATGTACATTTCAAGAATAAATTGATGTTAATCTTGATATGGGAATCACAGAGGACGTCATTCAAATACAATCTATAAACCTTATTTACTGAGGTTTACAGATTAATTCAGAAAAGCTGATAGTAAAGCACATCCCTGTGCTTTACTAGCACCTGTGCTCATGGTTTCCTAAGTAAGAAGCACCATCTTGTTATTTTTAAATCACCCACACTGTGGTAGCCAGGCTTTGACTTTTACTAGCAACACCCTGATCCTGCAGAGAAAGGTAAGTTGAGATGAGGGCACACTCTGTCAGGTCAGCTGTCACAGAAGTTGATCTTGAACCAGCTGTCAGTTCTTGGAGGATCACTGTGGATGAAGGACATTACCAGTAAGCCAGACAAGGAAGGAGAAAGTGGTTCACTGAAAATTAAAGCTGACATCTTGAGGCTACTGAGGTTTGCTGCTAGGTCTAATCTGCTGAAGTATTTAAGATTCAAGGGACCTGTCACGTGTGGCTCTGGTTTCTTTTGGATGTGTGCGCAGAGGCCTGTGTGGCTGGTAAAATCAAGAGATTGTTGTACAAGTCTAAAAAATGAACTATTAGTTTATTAAATCAGGCAGCTACAATATATTTTTGAAATTGGACTAAATGGCTTTCTTGTCATATATCAATATAATCATTATTGGTGTCTTTTATTATAATAGGCCTCCTATATGGTGATGTATTTACTGCAAACTGCAAGAAAAAGGTACATAATAGAGACAAAATGCAGACAGATATTAGTTTAAATCAGTTTTATTGGCTCATTATGGCCAAAAATCTTTCTCTTACAAAAAACAATATAAATTACAAACAGCATATATATTTAGATAGCTTCTTTACAACATTTAAATAAGAAAAGAGAACATCTACAATAACAAACTCAAGTCGTAAGGACACAGATAATATCACAACACAACAGCAAGCTATATTTCTGAAAACAGTCAACATTCCTTCAAATACTATGTACAGAACAATGCCTCTCATCTTAAAAGTAGTCAATATGACTCAACATCATCAACATCTCCACAGGAAAATCAAAAATTTCAAGAATGGTTTTAGTCTGGTTCAAATTTGCAGGCAGAAAGTACAGTATATTGTACAAAAGGCTGGAATGGTCCACAGTAACAGTGTTTCTACATCTAGTTTACAGTGATGAACAACTTTAAATAATGCTTTTGAACTCTACTGTCATCATGTTCACATGTTTATGTAGAAAACGTTTTAATTAAGTCACCATTTGGTCCGCACCCTTGGGTTTAAAAGGCTTGCTTGACGCATAGCTGTTTTTTTAAATATAGCTGACAGTACTTGCTACATTCAAACTCATCAACAGGCCACATACACAAGTGACAACTCAGACATGCTTGAGGAGTCTCAACTTGTTGGAAATGCTTCATTACTTGCAACGCTTTGGACATGCTGGGACTCGCTATGTGACACTTTGTTGAATAGGAGCACCTGCTTCTTACCAGCAGAAAGAAACAATGCAGTGGTACAACAATGCATATTCCATTGCACATTTTAGTTTTGTCTCTTTCCATCTGTGGTTTTCAATGGAGGGAAGGAGCCTTGGGATTAAGTCTCCAAAGGGAGACAACCAAGGAAATGTAAACCTCTACCTCATCAACCAACAGTCCTAATTTTTCCTCTCCTCATGTTTTTGTGTGTTTCTTTATGACTTGTTCTCGATTGCGGCAGGGGCAATCATCATCATACTGGACTTCAGAGGGTAGTAGCGGCCCCTCCAAGTCTTCCAGAAGATGCTTTGCTTCCTCTGGTGTCGCTGCTTGGGAGGAGGGCTCTGAAAGTATCGACCATTCAGGTTGGAGCGCCCACAGTTACTGAACCACCAACCACCTATGAAAACAGGATTATATTAGGTTAGTTGCTGCACTGTCATTGGAGCCGTATCACAAGTTAGTATCTGGAGAAAAGTTTGTCATTATGTCTTACCAGAGAGGTGTTTGGCACAGTTGGTGTCACTTTTCTGGTCATTGTCCCGGTCATTGGTGGAGAAAGGCAGACCGGAGGAGGTGTCAGCCGCCAGGGAGCTCTCCAGGGGACTTAAAGTGCCAGCCGTCTGAATCTGGAGAGAATACTTGGTTTCCTCTCCACCCAGTTGGAAAGGGAGACGGACAGTTGCGAGGTCATCAGCCCAGTCGGAGAGCTTGATGTTGAGGATGTAGATACCATCTTTAGCAATAGAATGAATTTTTTCTAAACCCAACCAGAACTCTCCTAGAAAATGAGAAAAGAGGAAGGAATGGTGAGAAAACTACACACAGCTAAGACGTTTGACTTCTGACAACTGATACAGTGGTAGTAAAAGGCAGTAAAGCTCTAAGGACTAATCGGAACACTGCACCAGTCAGCTAGCACCTGTCCAGTCAGGGAAAGTGAGATGAAACTCAAAAGAACACGTACCATTCAGGTTGCCAAAGCCTTTCTTGTAGGCCTGCCACAGCTGGTCAAAGTCCACTGAGCCATCTTGGCGCCTCTGAATCACTGTCCATCCACCATCTGGAAGGAAAGACAAAAAAGGAAGCAGATTGGAAAATGTTTTATCACATAAAATGGAAGGTTCAAAATATGAAGGAGTTTTGCTTTGCTTACCAGGAGTCATCTCACAGAAGACTTCGAAGGGCTCTGAGTTTGTTGGTTGGATGGTGTACACCCCACTGGTGGTCTCTCCTCTCATAAACATCTCATGGCAGTTTGATGCTGTCTCTGGAAAATGAACAAAAAGAGAACAAACAATGTTTAATAAAAGAGCTCTCGCAGCATCACTGCTTTGAATAGTCTAGTGACCTTTTCCCTGGCCATGCTGTTTACAAGCTGAACTGGGACTTGTTTATTCTGCCCAGCTCTCAGAAATAGGTCATTCACAGTTAGTGAACTTCTCAGTAACAGGTTTCCGTGCACTTCGACAACTGAGTGTTTGCAAATAAGACTATCATTCCAAGGGATGAAAACAAAGGTTATCACTCTGTCTGGAGATATGAATGTGTTCCTGATAAAGCCTTCGCCCTAGCTTCAACAAGAGTCTGATATAAACATGACCTTTCTCCCAGTTCCCAAGCAGACGTCTCTCTTTAACTGCTTGGCCACACAGCCTATTGAATTACATACTCCTACCCTTTACATTCCTCAACCCCCTCTTTCCCCTTGTGCCTCTGATCCCCTTCCTGCCCTTTGACATGCCACACCTCCCTCACGTGCAGCAGCCAATTAGTGACGCAGATGTGCATGGCTGCTGCATGCATGGGGAGTGATCACAGGGTGGTGTTGGGAGGAGGAGGCTGTTGTTGTTGTTGTTGTTGTTGTAAAGGGAAGGTGGTGACACAGAGCAGGGGTCTCCAGAGACAATCGGAGCTGTCATGTGCCTATAAGGCACGAGACTAATAGCACCCCTGCAGCAATCTGTTTTTAGTAAGGATGACATCATGTGGTGCAATTTAATTTAATATCCTGCCAAAAATATTTAAATTCACAATATTTTTTTTTTTTAAATTTGCTTCTCCTCATTGTTTCAGCGTAAACTCAGCAGCAGATCACAGAATGACAAAACCTTGTTTGTGTGGGATGACCGTTTCTTTAGAGGAAAGAACTCTTGGTGGCCTGTTGCGGTGACTGTCTGCTGTGAGGTCAAGAGTTCTCCTCAACTTTGGCACATTTCTAGTTCATTACAATTGGAAATAAGGAGGAGATGGGGGTAGGAGGTTTGTGTGCAGGGATGGGGGAGGAGAGGAGAACCAAAGAGAAAGGAGGATGAGGAGGAATGTCTATTTGATGGTTCTAGGGCAAAGGTTGCTGATTCTTGAGGGACGTAAAAGCGTTTGTTTAAACCAAAAAAAAAAGGTGGGACATCTTCAAAAGGGGGAGGAGGTTGAGTATCTTCATAGCAGTAAAGGATATCTGTACAAAGTTCACAGATAAATTTAGACTGCCTTCCCTCTCTTGTTTTCCTTTTTTCTTGGCTCAGGCACAAGGGCAATAATCTGAACAATAGCGCAAGATGTACAAAACTTCCCGGCTCCCCTCCTCTATCCCTCCACCACGCCACAGAAGTGATCAGAGAGTAATCCCGGCATGCTGCGTGACCCTCCCAGAGACCAGCGAACTTTTCCCCAGTTGAAACCTTTCCAGAAAAAGTAGTTTCTTTTTCCCCCCCTACTTCCTGAAATCCTGCTGATGTCAGAGGTTTGCGGTCTAATAGTGATTTGTCTGACTGAACTCAACTGTTGCCTCAGTCAGATTCACCTTTCACCTAGTTCACATCCACATCCATTAGAAACTGGGGTTTCATATTTCCCAGTTTTATTCATTTATAATTACTGCAACTAACCAGTATGTGCAGAGTTCATTTTTATTTCTCCCTTCATCTTCAAGACAGCATAGTAACCTAATAAAGCAAGACCAAAATGAAAATCTGTTAGAAAGCTGAGAGTGTCTGAACTCTTCCCTATTTGGTTCCCATCCAGTCCAGCACAGTCTGGATGAAAGCAGTCATTTTTGCTGGTTCTGTGGCAGCTGCTTGGTCGTGGCTGCACTCAGGAGGGCCTTTTAAAATGACTGTAAGCCTCAGCATCAGGGGCACTGACTAAACAGAGACACAGTATTATTTAGACTTTCAAGTCCCTCAGCGCTGGCACAGTAGTTTCCTGGGCGGTGATTAAAATAATACTGAAATTATACTCTAAAATGTAAGCAGACCATTCAGTTTACAGTTTAAAAAGATCAGAAAGCATAATTTATACTTTTAAGGAACTGATTCACTGTATATATGTGACTACTTAATGCTATTTAAAGAACAATACTTCTAAAAGCCTACAAAAAGCGCACCTGCTGCTATTTTTTGGCATCACGTTGCGCTGAGAAGCGTGCCCCGAAATGATTAGTTTCCTTGATTTTAATTGCGAGTGATTTAAGCTTCTTTGTGGCCTTACTAGACAGATGGTCTGTCACATTTGGCGTCAGAGTTTGTCCAGTCTACTTAAGACAGTGCAAAGAGGGGATTTTGGACGCTTTTTTTTTTTTACTTACCGGCTGGCGAGTCGCGCTGCTCCTCCACTCCACTCTGCGCGGAGCCGTCGGTGTTTGAGGCTTTCTGTCGTGACTGCTGGATCTGACACACACAAAAAAAAGGGTTGCGAATCAGCGCTGAGGCTGCACAAAGCACGACGAGATAAGACCCCCCCCGCCGACCCCCACGAAATGTGCGTTTCTTTGCGAGCCGTGTGCGTAAACGTAACGCTTGCTCACCTGACTTTGCAGGGCCCTGATGCGCACATTCTGCTTGTCCAGCTTCTCCTGTTGGAGTCTGATGCGCTCCATGAGGTCGTCAATGCGCCTGTTCTGAGCCTCCAGCATGAGCTGACAGAAGAAATAAGAACAGGAGGACAACATTTTTTAGTATTTTGTCAGCTGTGTTCGCGCGTAAAACAAACCCACTGCGCACAAGAAGTTCCAGGACTCTTCGAACAGACAAGCTGCAGTGGTTTCATTCGAAAGCCAGACACGCTTTTATCCTACAGTGACAAAGCATTTGTTCTCTCCGGCAGGCTCTGATGTAGTTATGTAACTTTTCACCGCGTGGGATTTTCCATCTCACTGTAAAGCTTCCAGGCTCACACACTGCTTTATAAACAGATGGTTGCTAAGAAGGCGCAAGTTTTGTAAGCCCTACCAACAATATAGCAGATCCACGTTGTAAAATACGACAGCTGTGAAAAATTATCTGCGCGTTTTTGCAGCTGATGCTTGCTGAGCCATTTTTTTCTGGCTGCTTTGTCTGCACGTACTGCACGTTCAGCCATGCCTGCAGATTTATTAACCGACCCCCCCTTTTCACCCCACCACCACCACTACCACCACCACCACCACCTACTGCGTACTCTCTGTTCACTTTAATTTAGGGCCCCTGGGTACTCAGATAAAGCCCCATCACGTAATCCATGCTTGCTGTAAATCCACTGACTTGATACATCTCAGTGGGAAATCACTTTGAGAAGTTACGTGGAAAGATTTAGAAGATTTAGTGCTTTGCGCACACTGAAAAGCCTCATTTCAACTAATTTTCACCCCAAAGCAACTGTTGATTCACTTTATTTAGTCCTGAAGAACTGATCATCACTAACCCGCAGAGATAATCTGTTCTGTGCTTACCTGGATGTTGTGAGCATCACTGTTGTTTTTGGCATTCACGTCTGACAGCACTACATCTCTCTGCAACAAGCCGTCCACCTTCTCCTCCAGATGGCTCATTCTCTCACTCATTGTCCTCCTCTCCTGCTGCATCTCCTCTGCCTTCTCCCTCAGTTCAGCTGTGACATTCAGCACCTGTCCCTCTCTCTCCTCCAGTCCCTGGGCCCGAGCTTTCAGGGCCTCTCCTTCTGCTCGCAGCCTCTGGCTTTCCCTCCCTAGCTCGCTCACAGTGCGATTGAAGACCTTCAGCTTGCTCGACAGGTCCCTCATCTGGGCTTTAGTTTTGTCCACATGCTCCTTCAGCCCCTGGCCCAGTTGCAGGAGGCCATGGGCAATGACGTTCACATCATCCCATGCCGCATACTGGACGCGCTTCTCCTTGGCAGCCCCGCCAGACGGCGAAGCCCCTTTCCTCTCAAAAGGGAAACTTGTTGCCATGAGCACCACCAGGCAGAGAGTCAGAGTTGCCAGCGTTGTCTTCATGTTGTTCTAAACTGCTGAAATCTTTCTCTGAAGTGTGTGCAGTGTCCTGCCTTCTCTTCTTAAGATGGATCTGATAGTTCAGGCTCCTGTATGAACAGGCACAGGGCTACTGTTATATAGTTTCTCAGCTCTCAAGTCAAAGCTGTAGCTGCCTGCCATTGGCCAGCTGAGGAGAGGGAGGGGTGCAGTTACTCTCAGGTTTCTCTCCCTGCTCCACCTCTCTGTAAAGACTTCAGGTCAGAAGCTGAATAGGGAACTGACATGTAACAAAGAGTGGTTTTCATCTCTGCATGCTGGGAGACAAGAAACATGTTATTCATGTTCAGCTGATACACCCTGCTGTGATTTTTTTTGTGTTAACTAAGGGGAATACAGTTGAAAAACACTAAGTGTAACATGAGTACCAGTACAAGAACATCCTGAAATTAGCTGATAATAATATCAGAAACCAGATTAAAGCTCATGTTTCTCTGTGCACAAAGTGGGTATGTGTTTGGAGAGAGATAGACGTGTGACGGCAACCTTCTTAACAGGGAATTTTAAAGGTTATAAAATATTAATTACTGTAAATCAGAGCGCTATGAGGCGAAAAATAAATGTATTCATCTCAGTTATGAAAGTGCCAAATTCTGTAATCAGGCATATTAAACAAAGGCCACATACACACTGATAAAAGATGAGGCCCAGACCTTTGCAGAGCTGACTCATCAGCATCTTACAGGAAAACTCAAGCTTCTTTGTGTCATTAATCCATATTATCAGTGAGGTAACTGATTGTATTTTATTATCATTTTGTAGAAGCAGGGCATTACTAATTTCTCTATTTTTCTATTCTTGTTTTTGCTTTTTAGACATGCCTCATTGTTGTTCTTATTTCAGTGAATAACAAGATAAACCTGTGTTGGAAAATGTCATTAACAAATTGTGTGATTAAGATTTATATTATGAGGGAAGGCGCAGCATGAATCTCAGATTTTATATCACAGAACTGAGAGAGAAGGGCAAAATTACATCATTTTTAAATTAATCTCTTTAGTTGGCCTTGTGACGGCCTAGTCAAAGGTTTCACAATACCCAGTAAACTCAATAATGTACAGTAAACTTACCACTAAAACAAGTAAACATGCTGATTTTACTTCACAAAAACATGTAAATTAGATTTCAATTAAATACTTTTTATCATTAATTTCTTCATTTATTGTTTAACAGTTAATTTCTTTCATTAAATGTCAGTAAGAAGTGAAACAAAGTGTATTTTTCAAAGGAGATGTCCTTTTGATTTAAACACCAAAAAAGCTCAAAAACATTCACTTTCCAATAACATAAATATATTTTCTTTAAAATGATAATAAGTTGGTACAGACAGTTAATAAATATTGGATTTCTGGTCTGATAACACACTGAAAAAATATTTGTCAAAACATAGAGAAACCACTACATCAGGATTTCTATATTATCACTGGATAATGTGAGGAACGAGTGTCATCAGGAAAAGAATATGTGTCTCTTTTGGTCTGAGGTCCTCTACAGTAAAATCTGCTCCTTGTAGGTTTTGAGGACTGTGAGAATTAGGGGAAAGTTCACACAGCACAGAGAATGCCCATATTATGGGTTCTAGGATTTTCAACAACCTCTGTTGGGAAGCTTCCATTCCCTGTGTGATCTGGGGACAGACCACAAAGAAGGAGCTGCGTTAACCCTCTCCTGTCTGCAGCCCGGACTAAGTAGGTGAAAGGTAACTGGGAGACTGGTGACAGTGCTGAGATTGGGAAATTC
Organism: Etroplus canarensis; assembly: GCA_015106775.1. NCBI lineage: Eukaryota > Metazoa > Chordata > Actinopteri > Cichliformes > Cichlidae > Etroplus > Etroplus canarensis. Next base: position 23,923 of record VUQH01032059.1, read on the forward strand.
AGCTGCAGCATTTAGGCAGTTGGAATGTAACAAACATACAGTATTTTCCTCAAAGCCTTGGCAAGAAAGGGTTTCCACCCAAAGACTGCTGTGTTGCAGTTAAAAATAGGCTTTTCTTACTCAATTCTAAGAGTTCAGTTTAATAGGAACTCAGAGGTCAATGTAGACCCATTTACTTTTGTTTGTTCAGACTGGTAGACTGCAGGGATGATTCATATCCTCTCAGTTACAGTAGAACAGGATTATCATTGAATGTAAACAGGTTTTGTTTTTAGATTTATAGAGTTTTGTTGTTTTTTTTTTACAACAGAACGAAAGGGCAAGTGATTAAAAGGCAATTATGTGGAGAAGGTATAAACAGGGTTATTGCTTCATCCAAAAAAAAAAAATACTGTAATGAACTTGCTCACTGTCTGGTACATGATGGTACATGTTGAGAATGTACCTGCCTTTACGTAGTCCACTGGTAGATTACAGCACTTGGGAGGGATGTGAGCTGGGTAAATGAGGGTAGCTGAAGAAAGGCAGGCCTTTTTTTCCTCTGAAGATACAGTAAATATTCCATCCGTCCATATACTGCAAAACAAGCTGTTTGGATGCTGACTGGGACCTTGACATATAGTGTGTTGGAAAATTATTGACATTGTGCTGTATTTTCCAGAAGAAATCTTGTTTTTCAGATATTCAGATTTCATCAGTGGTAGAAGAAGTATTCAGATATTTTACTCAAGTACAGCAAGTCAAATGTACTCACAAAATGTATTCGAAGTGCCAAAAAGCTACTCATTAGGCAGTACAAAATAGTCTCTTTTAGATTTGTAATCGCTGATTGATGTTATTTCATCAGGTCGTACATGAATTATAACCTCAATTCAGAAAAGCCTGGGCCATTGCGTAAAAATATTAATTAAAACACAGTACAATAATTTGCAAATCTCATAAACCAATGTTACTAGCTCATCTTGAATTTGATGGCAGCAACACATCTTAAAAAGTTTGAACAGGGCCATGTTTACTGTTGTGTATCATTCTGTCTGCTTTTAACAACAATCCATAAACATCTGGGAACTGGGGAGACCAGCTGCTGGAATTTTGGGAGGGGAACGTTGTCCCATTCTTGTCTGATGTGCGTTTCATGATGTGCCAAATGTTTTCAGCTGGTGAAAGGTCTGGACTGCAGCCAATTTTTCTGTGATGTGTTGCTGAAATCAAATTCAAGATGAGCTATTTTTCATGAATTAGTAAAATGTCTCACTTTCAACATTAATATACATTCTATGTTATTAGTTATTCTAATGAATATACTAAGAATGAATAACCGTTATGAACAAAAGCAGTGAAAAACAGGTAAAAAGACTAGCTTTTTTGCTTCAGTCTCATGTGCACCAGTAAGATTGTCTTTGATGTGTTATCATTCGCTTCCTTTACGTTTGATGTTGGGAAAGTGCGCAGTGATGAAAAATAATCAGTAACTCCCCTCAGATGCACCTAAAGTAACAATCCTGTTTTGAAAATCTGAGTAAAAAGTAGAAATATTTGTTTTACAATGTAGAGAGTAAAAGTAAAAAAAACTGTCAGGGAACTAAATACTTGAGTAAAGTCCAGATAACTCAAAACTTCTAAATACATATTCACTTCTGTTTAAATTAGATTAACATTACGGATACATTAACAACACTCAAGCAGCATTTTAATGCTTAATTTTACAGACATGTTGCTGGGAAGCTTAATTTTTACCTACTTTGTTGTTTTTGTAAGATCATATGTTATCAGTAAAAATGTAATCTATAAAGTAGCTGCTATCAAAAAACTGGGAAGTAAAAAGTAAATAATCTTTCAAAATGTAGAGGAATTAAAGTAAAAAGCAGCTAATAGAATTATTCGAGGTATGTAGAAGTATTTCATAACACGGTATTGGAGTAAAACCAACTCAAACATGAGGAACTAAAACTGTCAGCAGACAGTATTTATTTACTTTGTAACAGACTAAACGAGCTGATTAAATAAACCGTCTTTATCATCCCTTTTATTTGTTTAATGTCACGGATCTTAAACAAATGAACAAAATGTGCGAGGCTTGTGAGAATCTGTCTCCTCTGTATCCTCTCAGCTGCAGTCACGAGCAGTACAGTTGTACTTTACTGATCATCACCGGATCCACACCTTACTACCACAGCTGCTTATTCAATTTCCTGAAAAGGCCACTCCCATCTCTAGCAAGCACAGTGACCTTTTACCCAGATTCCAAACACAGAACATCTGTATATCCCAGTGCAGCCCCCAGCCATCGTCGTGTACAAGGGGATGGAAAGAAAGAAAGAAAGAAAGAAAGAAAGAAAGAAAGAAAGAAAGAAAGAAAAAAGAAAGAGATGCTGGGGCAATAAACTGGCTCTCATGGACCGACTGGGGGACCGACTATTTTATGAGGTTTTAGAGGGTTTACTTCACACATTTTTTCCGCTTGTGTTTGCCAGAAATACACATCCAAAAATATTTAAATGACGCAAATGATTTCAGATAAAAAGAAAGCAAAAGAAATATGAGAACCAGTTTTCTCTTTCATGGTCTGGTTTAATGAAACCCTTTTTTTAATAAGGCCTATGAGATTTATATTTAATCCCGTAAGACAGGTTCAATATTACAACACATCCATCATCACACGTCCTCTGTTCTTCATTTCCGATATCATGAGATATTCATGAAGAGCAGGAAGGCAGTGACCTTTCTAGCTGACTGCACAGCCAGTGAATTGAGCTTATGACTGCCTTGTGATTGATTAGAAAAGTCAGTGAAGAATGGACTAGAAATGTAAATCTACATGATGAGTAGATCTAGATACAACAGGATGGATATTGCGTTCTAGCTGTGCCACTATCATAAAATTAATGTGGAAATAACCAATGAAAGTCCAAGATTTATATTTTAACAGGGGTGATTTCAAAAATGTCCTCCATAGTGTAACGTTTTACACATATTTCTGACATGCGAAAGGTCCCCAGTTTGCAAGTGGGAGGAGGGACGAGCCCAGCTTTTGGGGGGGGGGTCACAAGCCAGTGTTCTCCTAGTGCCAATCCTAAGCCTGGATAAATGAGAGGGCTGTGTCAAGAAGCGGCGTCCGGCATAAAATCTGCGCCAAATAACATACAATGGCTATAAAAACCTATTTAGATCCGTATTTAGTAGATGCAATCATAGCACTGAGTCTGTGTGGATATGGCTCAATCAGGCTGGCACATCTGGACACGGCAATTTTTTCTCCATTCTTCCTTGCAAAACAGCTCGAGCTCTGTCAGGTTTCTCAGGGATCTGGCATGAACAGCTCTTTTCAAGTCCTGCCACAAATTCTCAATTGGATTGAGATCTGGGCTTTGACTTGGCCGATCCAGAACATTCATCTTTTCTTTGAATCATTTCTGTGTAACTTTTGTTGTATGCTTGGGGTTTTTGCCTTGTTAGAAAATAAATCTTCTCCTAAGCTGTAGTTCTCTTGCAGACTGAGTCAGATTATCCTCCAGGATTTGGTGATATTTTTCTGCATTATTTGTTCCCTCTACCTTTCCAAGCCTTCCAGGCCCTGCTGATAAGAAGCATCCCCAGAGCATGATGCTGCCACCACCATGCTTCACAGTAGAGATGGTGTGTTTGTGGTAATGCACAGTGTTTGGTGTTTACCAAATCTAGCACCTAGTTTGATGACCAGAAAGCTCAGTTTTTGTCTCATCAAACCAAAGAACCTTCTTCTAATTGACGATGGAGTCTCCCACATGCCTTTGGGTGAAGTGCAGGTGAGATTTCACATTCAAGATTTTTTTTTCAACAGTGGCCTTCTCTTTGCCACTCTCCCATACAGCTTTGAGTGGAGAATCGGAACCAAAATACTTTATTAATCCCAGGGGAAAATTACTCACATTACAGGCACCTGTTCAGTAAGCATAAATAAACAAATATTAATACAGATAGCTGTTTATTTAAGAAGCTAAAAATATAAAAACTCTATGTACAGTGAGTTTAAGAATCTGTATGAATCTGTATGTGGATTCATCTGCTGTGGTGACCCCTTGGAGGAACAGGAATAAGCTGAAAGCACCTTTTTATATAAAACTTCTATTCCCAGCATACACCCGGTATCTATATAAAATTTTAGCTTTTACTTTTGTAGCACAAAAAGCAAAAGGTAACATTAAAGATGGGTCTGAAAGCCATAAAACAGGGCCCTGAATCATTTTAATGGATCCATCCATCCATCCATCCATCCATCATCCATCCTCTTCCACTTATCAAATTCAGGGTCACAAGGGGACTGAAGCCTATCCCAGCTGTCATAGGGTAATAGGTGGTATATGCCAGATTGTAGCCATAGGCAATTAAACACTTACTAAAATTTACAGTTATTAGTTACACCTATTCCTCTAATGCTACATATCCCTTACATTGTTTTTCTTAAATAATTTGAACAAATGATCTTAATCGCAGTCAACTTGAGAAAATTATAACTTTATCAAGCAAAAACACATCTGTTTACAGACACAGCCATGATTTATATACACTCCTGCACTATGCAGAGGTAAAGCGGAACTATTTAGAACCATTTCTCCAGTTCTCATCCTATGCAGCCAGTAAAACACACTACTGCCTCCCAGTGGTCCAAAGCAAGAGCATATTACTTGTTCAGTCTTGACTTGTGCTCATCTGTCTAATGGGGCCTTGATAGTGCCTGCCCTGCTATTGTAGCCTCAGGTACCACATACGGAATGTAGTACAGCACTAAAACAAATCAAAACCTGCAAGGCTTTTTTTGTGAGCCTCTAGCTATCCTGAGACATGAGGTATGGCTTGCTTCACCTCTGGCTGGGTTCAGTGCATACCAGCATTGATACTGGCAGGGAAGACATGCAAGAGGAACTTAGATATGAAGAGTTTGACATACTGTCCTGCCCACCTTTGGCATGGTTCAAGAGAATCTTTCAGTTTCCACACAAAAATGACATTTCTGCTTGTTTGTGAACTTTAAGTCCCTGGACACCTTAACTGTGAAATCTCAGTTGTTCCATTTAAATCATGTAGCAGTTTCTTCTGCTTGAGGTCAAAACATTTTGGAAACAACATGAGTTATGTAAGTCAAATGAATATGTGATTACTATTGCTCTAATTGTGCAGCTGACAAAATAATACACACTTCCGTCATGGATATTATGTCTGCTTAGATTTATTCTTTTTTTTTTGCCAATATATTTATTGTCTTTTTCAAAATTATTTCACAAACACATAACATATACACATACATACACATACACAGACTGCATGCCCTTGCATCATTAAAAATAAAAAATAAAAAAATAAATAAAAACAAATTAGGAAAAAAAAAAAAAATAAATAAATAAGAATAATAAATACATTAAAAAACAATACAAAATAATTTAAAAATAAATTTAAAAAATGGAAAAAGAAAAAAAACAAACAGAAAAAGAAAA
>VUQH01032060.1:0-31250 GCA_015106775.1 Etroplus canarensis
TCGTTATCATCCGACTACACTTCTCCAGTCTGAATGACATTCCGATGTCATTGCTGTATATCCTGGTGGTGTGGATGAGTGAATCGATGTCTCGTTCACTCTTGGCATACAGCTTGATGTCATCCATGTAGAGGAGGTGGCTGACAACTGCTCCATTCCGTAGTCGGTATCCGTAGCCAGTCCTGTTAATGATCTCACTGAGGGGGTTCAGGCCTATGCAGAACAGCAGTGGGGACAGAGCATCTCCTTGGTAGATCCCGCACTTGATGTTGACTTGTGCTATTGGCTTGAAGTTGGCCTCTAGTGTTGTATGCCACATCCCCATTGAGTTCCTGATGAAGGCCCGTAGGGTCCTGTTGATCTTGTATAGTTCCAGGCATTCCAGGATCCACATATGGGGCATCGAGTCATAGGCCTTCTTGTAGTCAATCCAGGCAGTGTACAGATTGGTCGGCCTAATCTTGCAGTCTCGGTTGACTGCTTGGTCTACCAGTAGCCGGTGTTTTGCGCCTCTGGTATTCTTGCCAATTCCTTTCTGTGCCCCACTCATGTATTGAGCTGTATGCCTATTCATCTTGGCTGTCTTGCCTGGGACCCTTACTGGATACAGATGCCTGGGCGGGATTTGAACTTGCGACTCCCGCTCCAAAAGCGTGTAGTCTTACCACTACACTATCTCAGCTACACACATACACGTACACACACACACACGCGTACACACGTAATTAGGTTTATTTATGGCATAATAATATTTTAAGTTGGATTAGGAGCAGTCAGTATCCAGTTCTGGATATGACTGTGAGTCTCCTTGACTTCACGATGGATTTTAATTTTCATTAGTTTGTGCAATGCAGCCAGCCAATAACATGTAAACTTATCACTTTACTTTTTTGTACTTCATAAATTATAATAACCTGTGAACCACGATGGACGGTGAGCCAGATGAGCTACATTGTCACCTTTAACCTTTCTTCCTCACATAGCATGATTGGAGGGATTCTCCACAAAATATATCTAAAACATTGTAGGACTCTGTGATATAACAATATATATCAAATAATGAAATAAAAACATCTATTGTTTCATATTCTGCTGTATAATTTATTTTGGGTTGTTGCAAAGTATATGGTTTACTAGGGATGTTCTTGGGCACTAATTTACTAATTGGTTAAACATACAAATACCACATATGTATTCAAAAGCTATTTGAAACCATTAGTCACATTCTTTGATAATCAAATTGTGTTTTAAACGTCGCTGAAATGTGCTATACTTTGTGACATGTGTAATGTTGCTCGCAACCAAGTGTTTCTCATGTTAGCAGTGTTAGAAGCAAAGTCTTCTTTGCAGGCTAACGTCCACACAGCTGTGTAGACTGTGGTTATATGTTGCTTCAGTTGCGTGATTATGACAATTTACTCTGACATCCAAAATACAACCGCTCATTCTCTGCATCAACGTACTGCAGAACTTCCAGCTGCTGCCATCTGTCCCACACTGTTAGTCTACTTTCCACGACTTGTTTACAACTTTCTATCGCAGGAATAGAGGGGCTCAGCCTGGTATTGAAAGGTGGAGACATAAGATCTTTCATTCAGTGGGTAACTGCTGTTGTAAACACTAATAAAAACACTAATAAAAGAGGAATTATTCATTTAACCAACTTGGAAGAGCAACTAGTGGCACGCATCCCTGCTTTTTACGGCAATATTTTTTCATCATTGGGAAACATGAATACCACCATGGCTTCATTCACTGCCATAGTTTAAATTAGATTTTTTTATACCAATATTTATGTTGGGCCTATAGTCATTTTAAAAGTTTTATATTTTATACATTAATATTTTATTTGTTTGCATTCTTAATTAAGCAACTGCCCACAAGTTCTAAATCAGGGGTGTCAAACATATAACCCGCGGGCCAGAACCGGTTACCAAAGGGTCCAATCCAGCCCACTGGGTAGCCTTTGAAAATGTGGACTTTTTAAATGAGGAAGGCATACATTTAGACTTTTAGTTGTATTTCCAACAGTTTTAATTCAGTTCAGTTTAATTCAGTTTTATTTATGTAGTGCCATTTCACAACACAACAAAAACACAACAAAAGTCATGTCAAGGCGCTTTACACTGCAAGGTAAAGACCCTACGGGATTAGAGAGAAAACCCCAAAAACCACAACCAGTGAGCAAGGACTTGGCAACTGTGGGGAAAAAGCACTCCGTTTTAGCAGGAAGAGGCCTCTGGCAGAACCAGGCTCAGGGAGGAGCAGTCATCTGCCTCAACCGGTTACGGTCAGGGGGAAGAGAAGAGAGAAAGGAGAACAAAGACAAACTTCTTAATGACAAAAACATGACCGATGGCCTGTTATACAGCAAACTAAGGAATCAAAAAGAAAATGATTTTTTCTTTATTTTTTCTATTCAAATAATAACAGAAAAGGTTTTTTCTTGTTATTTAAATAGAATTATTTGATGGTCAAATTAAAACAGGACATTTTCAGTGGTTTTTAAGTTCTTTATTTCTTACAGTGGGTGCCCAATGAGCCATGCTCATGGGTGTCTTTGCTTTCCTACAGCAGTATTTCTTTAAAATGTGAAAGATATATTCTTAAAATTGCACTTCTTTTTCTTTGTCTGATGTACAGAGGAGTTCATGGTTGACTCAGTAACTGCAAGTTACCTGTGGCTGCAGAACAAGCCAAATTCATCACCCATCCACCAACGTGCTTGACAGTTTGCATGGGGTGTATGTGCTGACATGCTGTGTTTGGTTTTCACCGAACGTGCCTCTGTGCTTCATGGACAAACATTTTCACTTTGGTGCCATCTTTCCAAAAGAGATTGTTCCAGAAGGCTTGTGCTTTGTTCAGATGCAACTTTAAAAACCTGAGCCATGCTGCCATGTTCATTTTAGAGAGAAGAGGCTTTCTTCTGGCATCCCTTCCAAACAAGAGATAGTTGTTCAGTCTTTTTCTAATTGTGCTTTCATAAACTTTACCATTTAACATGCTAACTGAGGCTTGAAAAGTCTGAGATTTAGCTCTTGGGTTTTTTGCAATTTCTCAAAGCATTTTACAGTCTGCTGTTATGGTGAATTTGCTAGGATGATTGTGGCATTGTGTGAACACATACCTGAATGCTCCAAACTGCTGATACTTCTGCTTTTATAATGGTGGTCAGTCACACTGGCTGATGCTCAACTAATCAGGGTCATTTGATTAAGAGCACCTGGCTGTCTTATTCTCCTCCTCCTCCTCCTCCTGAAAGCAGTAAGGGTGGGCTTTTCACAGGACTGCATAGAGACATTTGAAAAGGATGTTTTTCACATGACTGTACATCACCTCTCTAGCCTGCAAAATATGAACTCTTCCATCCTTTAAATCTAGAAAAACATCACTTTGTGTACATGGACATAAATCATTAGATATAAGACCAGATGGATATAATGACATTTTATTTTAAATTAAATAAGGGGGGAAATTTGAGTTCCAGGAACACAAATCGGTAGATGAAATTTCATGAGATTGCCCCTGACTGCAGTCAGACTGTTATGTCTATAATCCTCTGATACTGTATTTGGGTCATCTTTCTGTAGAGTGATTCATTTCTGATTAACGTTTATTTGGTGTAATTGTGGGACTTCAAAAGACACAATGGGAGCATACAAAAATGAAGCTTTGTATGTGTCCTCTAAACATGGGAAATAGCTTCCCCCCCAATTTCGTTCTGATTCATTCAACAGCTCTGCCTAAACTGTGTTGAGCAGTAAGATAAATATCACCAATAAGTCATGTGACTGAGGTACAGGTCTTTGAGTCACCTATTTGAGTCTCATGTTTACTCACTCTCCAACTACCTTCTAAACACTGGGGTTTGCCAAAATACAATTTGGACATTTGCCTATTAACTTTTATTTGTAGTCATGTTTCAAACAGACCTTTACCCTTGCCTATTCCTTTGTGTTCAGTCGAAAATAACATAGTTTCCATCAACACCCTGTTGGCTAACAGCCCTGGAGGTGGTTGTTATTAACCTGTGCTTCAACCGATCTAGTATGGAAATCTTATTTTTGGTCCACATATGAGACATGGCAAAGATTTTATGCCAAATGCCCTTCCTGACACAACCCTCTCCATTTATTTGGGCTATGGACTGGCACTAGGAAGACACTGGGTGGTGGTCCCATTGTGGCTGAGTTGTTTCAAGGCACCTATAAAACAAAAAATTAATTCCCTTCAAGTTCTGTTTTTGTTTCCAGCAATGCCTGAGGTAAATATTTGTCTCTTCAGCTGCTAAGTGCCCTACTTTGCATGTACTGCTACATACAGGCACTACAGCATTTGACGCACATGAGCACACCAAGACTGAACCAAAACAATGAAGTTCCAATGAAATGAAAGATGCTTAAATGCTTAATAGAGCTGTGGTTAACCACAAGAGTGAGTAATAAATCTCTGTGGATTTGTCACACATTAAATGTGGGTTTTTTCCCCATTGTCAATACAAAAGTCAGTTTTTTGTAGTTTCAAATATGCCAAATTATCTTCTTTTTTTAAAGCTTCCAGTATTACTGAAATTACTGAAATGAGGTTTGTCCATGGGGTCTTGTTGTAATTAATAAATCAGTAAGTGTTACATTGGATGCATATCCAACTAATATGACCTTCAGTTGCCTGGCCTTTCCCGGGTGTGTTGTTTTTGTCCTTTGCTGAGTAATAAAAGCATTGGTTTCTCCAAGTGGAGGGGCCCCAGGGACACTCTGCGGGGAGGAGAGCCCTGGTCAGCTGACAAGCTAACTGACTTCATGAGCATTGGTTGTAATGTGACACTCCTGCCATGCTGCTTCTGTGGCTGGTAAACAAACAAGCTGCACTCTGACCGGAAACACTCCTGCCCTTTTCTCCATTTCTCTCTAACTCAACCAGATTCAGCAGGCTCAGTTTGCAGTGAAAAGATGAAGGTGGGGCTGAGGTTAGAAGTTGATCACGAGTGTTTAAGTTTAGAATATCTGCATGACTCAGCCTGTTTATTGTGACAGATGTGAACATTGTTTATTCCTATTTGTTGCCCACCCTTTCCTACATTGAATTTTATTTTAGTTTTTGCCATCTTTAGACTTTGATCACTTCTGTGCCTTTTTATGAGAGGTTTTCCTTCTTATGACTGCACAGAAATAACATTTGGTACATTGTGTTTCTTATGTTACTTTTCCAGGATGCATGGTTGCTCTGCAGAGTGCTGGGTAGTTTACTTCACAGCCCACTGGCCTCATTCTGTTTAAAGACGAGGACAGTTTGTACCTCTCATGTTGTGTCCCCAGCCTCTATGACTCACTCTCCTGGTCAGTGTGCTTATTTGATCCTTTTGTTGTTTAGCGCCTGTGTTAACACACAAGGCAGACAGGCCAGTATGATATTTATGCCTGAAGAAGATGTTAAGTTCCCGTAAATTTGGAGTAGAATAAACAAGAAGATTAACTGTTTGCAGGAAGCAAGGAGAGGCTAGTTGCTGTTTTTTTTTCTTGGTGGAGAAGGAACACAATGTGCTGCAGGGATCCTGTTACAACCGTGTTTATCACCCTCCCTGCAGTGATTGGTGGACAACGCATAGGAAGGAATCCCGCCTGTCTGCCCCCTGCCAATGAGGTCTCTTTGCTGTATTCTTAATGTGTGGGTCCCTTACTTAGTGTGTTGCCAAGTAATGTGAATGTGAGTTGGCTTCCATGCACTCACAGTGTCTGTGTGTGAACACAGGCTCAGTGGATCCTACTTCCTGGAAGAAAACTTGAGTTGCCGAGAATTGTGTGATCGCTCACAATAACAAATTCCTGAAAATGGCCTGTGACTAAAACTGGACAGGTTTTTTTTTTTTTGGGAGTGAGGGGTTTCAGGAAGTGGGGTCTAAACTGCTAAAATGAAGGAATGAGGAGGAGGTGGTTGTTTATGGTAAACCAGTACCACAACAAATCTGATCACCCTGTTTTTTCCTGTGTATTAGGTGTCGGGTATCAGGTTTCGTGATATGGATTTTTTTTAAGTTTGAACATGCTTCACTAAGACTCCAGTATATTTATATTTTAGGATATATTGATTTGTTGACGAAGTTTGGTGTCTTTTTGTTTTGGAAAACTTTCTGGCTTGTTTTTTGATTGCACACACTTTGTGGATCAAGTTCAGTGTTTGATTAATTTTTACTTTTCTTTTTTAATTTATATAGAAAATACTTAATGTGACTGTCTGAAGTTCTGTTTTTATTATCAGAAATTCACATGAAAGGGCTATAAAAAGGAAAGTATTGTCTATAGTTCAAGTCTGATTTAGTCTATTCCTTTGTACCGTAGACCGTAAAAATCGACTGACTGCCCGCTTCATTAGATATACCTGTTCAACTTCTCACCAACACAAATGTCTGATCAGCCAATCAGATGGTAGCAACTTAGTGCCTTTTAACCTTGAAGACATGGTCAAGACAGCCTGCTGAAGTTCAAACCGAGCATCAGAATGGGGAAGAAAGGTAACAGAAGTGACTTTGAATGTCACATGGTTGTTGGTGCCAGAAGAGTTGGCCTGGGTGTTTCAGAACTGGTGATCTACTAGGATTTTCCCACAAAATCATCTCTTGGGTTTACAGAGAATGGTCTAATAAAAGAGAACATTTTCAGTGAATGGCAGTTCTTTGAGTAAAAATGCCTTGTTGATGCCAGAGGTCAGAGGAGAATGGCCATGACTGCTCTGAGTTGAAAGGAAGCAAACAGTAACTCAAATAACCACTCATTACAACTGAGGGTATGCAAAAGCACATCTCTGAACATACAAAAAGTCAAACCTTGAAGAAAATGGGCTACAGCAGCATTAGCTCACACTATGTGCCACTGCTGTCAGCTAAGAACAGGAAACTGAGGATGCAGTTCACGCAGGCTCACCAGAATTGGTGGAGGTGGTGTAATGGTGTGAGGTATATTTTCTTGGTATGCTTGGCCCCCCTTGTACCAACTGAGCATCGTTTAAACATCCCAGCCTGCCTGTGTGTTTTTGCTGACCATGTCCATCCCTTTACGACCACTGTGTATCTGTCTTCCAATGGTTGCTTCCAGCAGGATAACACGCCATGTCACAAGGTTCATCTCAAACTGGTTTCTTGAACATAAAAATGAGTTCAATGCCCTCCACAGTCACCAGATCTCAAACCAATAGAGTACCTTTGGGTTGTGGTAGAACAGAAGATTTGCATCATGAATGTACAAATCTGCAGCAGCTGCATGACACTATCATGGCAATATGAACCAAAAATCTCTGAGCATCTTGTTGAATCTACACCAATACAAATTAATCACAGCATTGCACTCACTTGACATGTTCCTTCAATTACCTTAGTTAGTTGTGTAGTGGTTTGCACATTTGCCTTACAAGCGAAAGGTCCCTGGTTCGATCCCAGGTAGGGACACAAGCCCCTCTCGCTTTGGAGGGTTGTGTCAGGAAGGCATCCGGCGTAAAACCTCTGCCAAATTACCAGTGCGAATTAATCTGCTCTGGCGACCCCTTGGTGGAGAATACAAGGGAGCAGCTGAAAGGTACAAGTTTGTGTCAGTAATGCATATGCATAATGCATTTCTAGTAAATACTCACTAGAAAATAAAATCTAGAGAGCTAAAATAACTTCTTTTGCTCCTGTTTTGAGAAACTTTTGCTAAAAAATACAATTGCTGCCCTTTAAGGATTTTTTTTTTGTGGGGGTTTTTTTTGTTTTGTTTTTTTTTGGTTAAAGGCACTTTGACCTGCACTGAAAGATGCCATTTTTCAGCAGTAAATATTAGGCTTGGTTAGGCTTGGTTAAGTTTGGCAGACAAACAGAAAAGCATTGTTACTTTCGGTCTGTTTGTGGAATTTGTTAACCCAAAAAAAGAAAACAAAAAACAAAAAAAATCTGGCCAGCCTTAAGAAATAAAGCACATTAAAAGCTGAGCCTTTTTCCTTCACTGTTTTCTGCCTGAACAGTTGCACTAAATGATCAGGATATCAAAGGAGGTGGTTATCGGTGAAATCTCTCTTGATAAGTTGGTGCAGAAATGATAGGTGGATCTGTTTTTTTTCATCTCAAAAACATATTGCCAATCATTGATTAGTTGTCTTTTCAGCAAAGATTCTTATCAGTGAAGAATTGCTGTTTTTCTTTCTTTTATATGAATCCAATTCAGGTTTGGACTGCTTGTGAACATATAAACACTGAAACATAAAAGAAAACTAAATCAATAGATTCACCAATTGTGACCATATTGTTAGTAACCTGTTGGCTGCAGTTGTTTTGACAGGGTTAATTAAAGGACAGTAGCTTGATACTTCAGCTGTAGTAAATATTGATTTATTGTTTTTAAACATTATGAATATGCTTTTGGCATATGATGAAATAAAGTCATCTGGCAGCATCTTGTAGTTTGAATTTACAAAGAGTTCAGTGAGTCACTGACTGCTCCTTCCAATGATAAACATATAAAAGGGGCGGGGTCCATTTACTTTGTTTTACAGTTTGATTTTCTGCACCCGTGTTTACAGCTTTATAAGCATAAAACCTAAAGAGGGCATTTTTGTCTCAGTTTGGTATGTCAAACATAACTTGTTAATGTAACAAAAAGTTGTATATGTCTGATCTGGGATTGTAGATTAAGCAAACAACTTAAAATAATCTTGGTTAAAACATTGGTTTACACCACCAAAAAGTCCTGTCTGGAATGAAATTTAGATATCTATTTCCAGGTCCCTCAAAACAAACACAGACAGACCCCAAGTTTAGCAACAGAAAACATTCGTAGGCTCAATCAGGTGGTTGAAAACAGTCTCAAAACTTTCCTCTGTCTGGAGTTTGCGCATGCATGCACATGCATGATGGACAGTCCTCCCTCTTCTGTTATTCCCTCCTCCTCTTCTTCCCTGGCCGTTGCTTGTCTAACCAGGGGATATAAACTGTACTGTTTACTCTCAGGGCTGGTGCAGGGCTGTGTCTGGGCTTGACTGAGTGAGATACTGGAGCCTATAGTGGTTCAGGCTCTTCACTCAGTGGGAGCAGCAGAGTTCAGGCATACACAACAGTTCATTGCCTCATAACTTTGTATGTCAAAGGTCTTTTCTGTCAGCAGCAGCCTGTCAAACCAGCCGCCAGCATTAACCCTCATAAATGTCAAGACTATGCCTTAACTGTGTGTTGATACCGTGTCACTGTGAGCAGTAATGTTTCATTACTCTCAGTGAAAATATTATTTGGTTAAGACATGATCAGATTATGGGATTCTATTGAACAATTATATCATTACAATTATTTAAACACAAGTGTTTATTTAGATATTATTTATTGATTAAACTCATTTACTGATGGAAAGTAAGTTGGAGGAAAATGCTTATAATTATCTGCTTCTTGTTAAGAATCCAACTTTGTAATGTGTAAACCACAATTTATATGACACAATGTGATGTTTTTGATGACTGGTGACAGTAAATAGCACAGTTTTCAAATGGTTTCCATTTTTTGTGTACTGTTCACCTTTTCAAGGACACAGGTGATATCTAACATATCTGGGATTTGACAGATGTTAACAATGTTCAAAAAGTGCAGCAGCATATCACAGAAAGCCATTAAAATACTTTTAAGCATGGATGTAAATGCTGAATAATTTAAAGGGGACATATTATTGTCTGTTCACACTAAGATTACATTTAACATCTATGCAAAGAAACTAATGCACATCGATGTATTCTAACCAAAATAAAGGCAAAGTTGATTTTTTTTTTTTTTTTTAATTCATCTTAGCAATAAAACTCACTCACCCTGGGCTCACGAAAGCCTGTCTGCTGAGATCCTTCCACAGACTTGTTTCTTCTGATGGACAAGCTTATTGTGTCCATGTCTGAATCTTGTCCATGTCTTGTCCATCAATACGCCATGTCTGGAGTTTTGATCTTCACTTTTATATAGAGACAGGAGAAATTAGAAGTCTTAGAGAAAAGTGAGCAAAATTGTAGGACTTACTGTAACTTGATTCCATATATTGTTTCTACTTATCTCCCTCTTCCCAGTGGCTGTTATGAGTGAATATTTGTGGGTTTCCAAAAAGAAACATGACCAAAATTTCAGACACTGACAGAGGTCAGTCTGTGTGTACAGGTAACTTTTAATTTTTTAAAAAATTTTTTCCTTATTATTTTGCTTTTTTCCCAGGTTGTGTGTGCTTGTTCAGGACAGCTACGGGATGTTCAGTGTGGTCCAGCTCCATCCCCTACCCTGTGAGGATGATCTCAGCCAGTATTGCCAGATGTGGCAGGGGAAGGCCTGTATGCTGAGAGGCATTAAAGTAGTTCAGCGGGTCACACGAGAAAGGTGAGACTCACATTGTTCTCTTCACTTTTCCATCTAATTCAAAAAGTTTTATTTAATTTTTGTACCAATTACCTTTTTTATTTTTTAATACACAGAATAACAACACAAAATCAGATACTTTACAGCATAACGCCCCTTCCCATCCAAACACCCCAACACATCACCACCTCACAATTATCTTTGGCTGTAGGCAAACAAGTACATCACTTATAAAAAACACAAAAATAAATTCAACAACATTAAAAACTTAAATAAACATAACAATAATAACCAAACTCCTGATTTGTATATACATTGGTTAAAAAAAAAAAAATACTCTTGACAAACGGTCACTCACTTCAAGAACCCTTCAGAAAATGTAACAATTTGTCCATTTTCTATAATACTTCTCCAACTTTCGACATCTCTAATGCTGCCACTCTAGACATTTCACAATCCTAGTCCTGGACTGAGGGCGCCCTGTCACCTCTCCAATCCCCAAGAAGAATCTGCCTTGCCATCATAATGCTAGTTTGAACCCAACTTAAAATATGTTTGTCACCACCCATAACAAACTGGCCCATCCCCTAAAACATATAATCGCGGACTAAGTGGTGCTTGGGTCCCTGAGATCTTACATACAGTATAATGAACACTTTCTGAACCTTAGATCATGAATTAAGTGACCCTACTCTGACTTGCATCTCTAGCAGTTTGGGTATGCCTCAATCCAATTCTAAACCATCTGGATGAAGAACAGTAAAAACCATGTATAATCAAACTGAAAAAGGCGTGTTTTAATATTTAATATTATAAATATTTCTATCCCACTCCTCATCATCTAATGTCATACTGAGATCCTTTTCCTGAATGTTCCTTTTGGCTGCTCACTTGTATTCTCCACCAAGGTGTCGTCACAGCGGATTAATTCACATTGATTATTTGGCAGAGGTTTTACGCTGGATGCCCTTCCTGTGCAACCCTCCATAGTGAGAAGGGCTTGTGTCCCACCTGGAATCAAACCAGGGACCTTTCGCCTTCCAAGTGAAAGGTTTTGTTGTAAGGCATGGAGCTGGAGAAAGTGGACTTTGTGGTCTGTGGTTGTTTCAGAAGGACCAACAGCACCTGTTTGGGTCTGGGACTGTAAAATCTTATATTGTCTCTAAAGGATTGTCCTACTTCACATGTTAAAACACATCAGTATTATTACTGTCTCTGTGGGAACATGCTTTGACACAGTTTCTCCACACACCGAACTCTTCTGACCCGTTTAACAATGTCCTTGTCTTTTGAGCCTTGGGCTGTGTCCGTTGCTGTGTCTCCTTCGGAAACGCTGTCCCTCAGGTTTTTCCATTGTTATTTTCTCTTTCACCTCGCTCACTCTACTGAGATGTGGTGCGCGTGGCTGTAGAACCACAAACAATAGCACATGTCCTACTGCCAGCTGCTAGCCTACACACGTCCTAACAAACATGGCTGTAGCTCCTTTCCAGCCACATGATTGGTTTGAGTGGCACTATTCCAATTGTAATTGTTTTTTGTGTTGTCTGTTGAAACACAAGCAGCATGAGTTTTATTGACATTATATCGGTTGTGTCTTAAATCTCTGTTGAGTAAAAGTTCTATCCTCAATAATTATCATCGTTTTGTCACCCGGCTTGACCCAGAAGCTTTGTGACTCTTAATATAACTCATTAAAACTCTATTCAGACACTCTGCTTTTTTGGAACTGATGCTCTGCATCCAAAAATCCCTAAAGGTATATGATGTACTGCAAATACCTAAAAAACTGAGATCTGGGCATTCCAAATTGCTATGCAAATTTCAGTTCTTAGAAATTGAGGAGAGTTCAAGCTGTGACTGATACCAGTCCTGTTTGTTAGAATATCTTATCTTACTCCTTAGCCATCAGGGACAATGGCCCTGGGTGAACACTGCTGATAGGTCTTTTTATGAAATGCTGCTAAAGTAGCCTCAGGTCCTTGTGTTGTAGTCTCTGAGCTTCATGCTAAACCATCTCACATAAACTGGCTTTAGTGTCTGATGTGGGACTTCTCAAGTATTCTCTCAGAGCACAAATCCTCGAGTGCCCTTTTTTTAAAGCGTTAACACTTACAATACAATGAGAACTGGCTGTGCTCTGGCCATGAAATTGATTATGTTGCTCTGCCAGCAGTGTGACTGTGTTTACATGTAAAGTGATACTGAGGTGTGTGCTCTGTGCACCCTGTGAGTTTCCATAGTCAAGATCCCAGATTAGAAGCAGTTAGAAGAACTGACATGGGAACATACTGGGGGTATGTTTACATCCTTGGTATTTTCAGTGCCATTGCTGCCTATAATTTCTCCGTAGGGTGTCTGTGGTGAGACCATGATGGATGGGCTATCTTCAGCGCTTGCACATAGATCAGCTTATTAGCTCAAGTGGCAAAACACGTGGGGCTGGCTAAATCAGGCATGTGTTTCTGAGAAATTGACTGCTGGACTTCTAAGCATATCCCTAGAAATCATACCTTAAAAGTTGACTTACTGTGCTTTTCTTATTTTTTTCATACGTATATGGACAAAAGAATTGGACCACCTAAAAGAGCTTTCATAACATTGGATTCTAAATCCATAAGAATTAATATGGAGTAGGTTCCCCCCTTTGCAACTATAACAGCTTCCACTCTTCTGGGAAGGCTTTCTACAAGGTTTTGGAGTATATCTGTTGGAATTTTTGCCTGTTCATCCAAAAGAGCATTTGTGAGATCAGACACTGATGGTGGATGAGAGGGACTTGCTCGCTATCTCCATTCTAGTTCATTCCAAAGGTGTTGGATGGGGTTGAGTCCAAGACACTGTGCGGGCCATTCAAGTTCTTCCACACCAAACTCATCCAGCAATACCGTTATGGAGCTTGTGTGGTGCAGGCGCAGTCACACTAGAACAATAAACGCCTTTCCTCAAACTGATTTCACTTCACTGGAACTAAACGGCCTGGATCAAACCCAGAAAAACAACCCCATATTATTATCCCTCCTCCATCAAACTTTACAGTTGAATCAAAGCAGTCAGTCAGGTAATATTTCCCTGATATTTATCCATCACACTGCCAGAAAGCAAAGCATGATTCATCACTCCGCTGCTCCTGAGTCCAGTAACAACGTGCTGTACATCTCTCCATCCAAAGCTTGTGCTTAATAATGTCATACTTTCATGCAGCTGCTTGGCCATGTAAACCCATGTAACGAAGCTCTCAGCACACAGTTTCTGTGCTAGAGGAGGTTTGGAATTCTGCAGTTACTGATCCAGCAACGTGCCCAGACCACTTACAATTGACTGAAATTGCTAGGAGGAAACAGTGAACGATTAAAGAGATATGGCCCAATACTTTTGTCCATATGTCGCAATTGTTGGTGCTGGCCAAAGTTTCAGATAATGAGGTCTGCATATGTAGAATTAATCCCTGTGAGCAAAAAACTCAGGCTTCAGACTACTCTGAAAACTCAGTTTGTTGAACTCTTTGCTCTGTGTGATGTCAGCAGAAGAGGATATCCCTAATATGGTCATCTCAGGTACACAGCTCTGATTGTGAGCACAGCAGCCCCACCCTGCTGTTCAAACTTTCTGTAAGGGAAGGAAAGTCGGCTGCTCAAGGCTCAGAATATGATTATTAAGGATTATTTTGAACTATGAATCATGCAAAGCCACTCTAGAAGAATGCAAGAAGAAATAAAGCTGGAAATGACTACAATAGGTTTGCTTTACAGGTGTAGTTACGAGTTGTAAGAGAACTGTTTAAAAATATATCTCTGGTAAATAGACCAGAAATTGATTAGATTAGAATAGAATAAGGACTGAAGACAGAAGAAATAGCTAATCTGACTCTATTCAAAGATATGAGTAAAACACCTTCAGCACCTCTGAGGGCCTGTTTCCAGTCTCTCACAGCTAGAGGTACTCTTTAAAAAAGTCTAAAGTCAAATGTGTTTATAGTCATTCCGACATTTAAAATGTTTGATAGTTTTGGAAATCAAGAACCAAAAATTGAACATGTGGAAGGGCCATGAATGCAAATTAAAGCAGACAAATTAATATCTTTGTTAATAAAACTCCAAAAATGCCATGTAAGGTTGCAATGCTGCTGCTTATTAGACAACTTAAGAGTCTTTTTTTATTTGATAGACTAAATGGCTCTTGGTTCTAGTTGGATTATGTTATTTGTACACCACTTATGTGGCTATTTTTGCCTTGAGCTGTTTTTGGCCAAGCCAGAAATATCTGAAAGTTTTAAAATTATAGTTCCAGTAATTTAATTTTTTGGCAATAAATCAGACATAGATTAGTTAAATCTGCAGTTCACTTTTCAGCTGGTGTAGGGGCACAGTTTCCAGTCTTTCTGAAAATAGGAGCATTTCCGTTTTGCCAAGTGTGAAATGAGAAGACTCATACGACTTAATTCTGTCCATTAAATATCAGGCTACTTGTAGCAGTGTTTGGACTAAACATAATAAAGACAATGGGGAAACAACCTGCTTTTGAGCTGTTTTAGTCTATTTTGGTCCCCCTGTTTCCATTCTTTATCCGAGATGTGGCTAGCTTCATGTTATTTAACAGAGAGGGTTAAGAGAATTATCAGTCATGGCATTTAAACCCTAGCAAGAAAGTTAACAAGCCCATTTCTCCAAATGGTGAAGTATTCCATGACACTATCAGCCTGGCACCTGTGTGAGCAGTGTGCCCTGCATTGTCATTATGAGAACGACTGATGTTCACAGGAAGTAACTGGCCTTTTTTGGTTTGTTTTTTGGATGTTTGCCAACTACAAAAACAGAAAAAAATTGCAAGTATTGGTTCTCATTCACTAGGAAAAAAAACTTAATTATTTCTTACAAAAGATCATAGCCGCCAGTCCCCCTTATAGCAGTAAGATAAATGTGCTTAACATTTGTTAAACAAGTATTCAAAAGCAGTATTAAAATCACAGTGTGCTGAATAAGGTCTGTTAGCTTGTTGTTACTCATCCATGAGCAGTCCTCACTTGGCTTGACTGGGCTGCAGAACCAGTTCCACACAAAGAAACTGTGATTAGAGGCTGACTAACAGGTTGGTAGCCACTGGCTGATATGACAGCTCCCACATGGATGAATTACTAACAGAGAACTGAACTCAGAAAGGTCTTCTGAGAAAAGAGATAAAAGATCAAGAGATTCACATGCTGTCATGCTGAAGTTGCTACTTGATGTAATTTCCCTTTTAATTTTTCAATCCTTACTGGCAGTTTGACGTCAGTTAAACATCATAAAAGCACATCCAGCGGGATCATGCTTCAGGCTGTCAGTCCGGTGATACAGATTGTAGTGAGAAAAGGTAAATGTCACTCATCAGGCATTAAAGCAGTGAACGTTTCAGTTCACTTTTAATTGGTTTTCTAAACCTTGTTATTTTTGCACCACAGTGACATCATAAATTGCATAGGGTGTGAATGTTTTCCCACCCTATAACCAGCCTGTAAAAACTGTTTCTGTGTGCATCTCCTCTCTGCCAGCCCAAGCATGCTCACTATTAATTCTAGGTGACGTTAAAACAAGCTCTGTCTTAGCAGATCAGTGTTTCAGTGGAAGTGAAACTGGCCGTAAAAGCTCTCAATCCCCTCACTCATGTCCTGTATTTGCTACTCCTCCCCCAACCTTTGGTGCCCCCCTTTTCACACTCTTTCTTTTTTTGTTTCACTCTCAGGAGCTCCAGGCTTTTCAGCTTGATAGACAGCCTGTGGCCCCCAGCGATGCCTCTCAAGAATCATGGAAACTTACTTAGTATGCCAAGTGTAAGTTCTCACTGTAGTGAAAATAATGAATTTTCTTCGGCTGAGACCTTCTATCTGGAGCTGAATCCACAGTTAACTTGACAGTTTGATTAGGAAATTATTAGGTCTATAAAATGCAGAATGTGACCATTTCAATTTTGATGGGCACATTGTTTTTATTTTATTCTTATGATTATTTCTTAAATTAATTTTTGTATTTTTATTTTGTTTAATTTTGTTACAGTCTTAATTGAGATTTTTTTGTTTTTTTGTGTTTAATATGATTTTATATTAAATCTCATTTAGCATTAGAAATTTTAACAGGCAGTTTTAAGAACTATTTTTTGACCATCATATATTAAATTTTTGTGCCCTTGAAGAACTCAAAACAAAATCATCACGGCTTTAATAAAATGCCAGTTTTAGTCATTTTTTTAACCAAATTATAATACATGTTTTTGTTTTTTCAGTGATTAGAAATTAAAGAAACTTCTACTACTTCTTTTAGCTGCTCCCTTTAGGGGTCACCATTATCATCTGCCCCATCTCACCCTATCCCTTGCATTCTCTTTTGTCACACCAGCCCTCTGCATGTCCTCCTTTGCTACTTCCATTAATTTTCTCTTTGTGCTTCCTCTTTTCCTCCTGCCTGGCACCTCCATCTTCAACATCCGCATTATATCCACTAATCCTCCTCTGCACATATCCATACCATCTCAACCTTGCCTTTTATATTCCCAAACCACTCAACCTGAACTGTTCCCCTGGTATACTCCCTCTGATATGCTCATTTCAAATCTGGTCCATCCTGGACACGCCCACTGAAAATCTCAGTATCTTCAGCTCTGCCACCTCCATCCCCACCTCCTGGATTCAATTTATTTTCTCCCCTGGGATTAATAAAGTATTCAGAACTGAACTCTGAAGTGTCTTCTTGTCAGTGCCACTGTCTCCAAACCATACATCATGGCTGGTCTCTACTGTCTTGTAAATCTTTCACCTTTGTTGCTTTCCTTCTTTCCCCTCTGACACTCATCTCCACCCATGAAACCCTGCCTGCACTCTCTTCTTCACTTCTCTAGTGCATTATCTGTTGCTTTGGATGGTTGACAAAGATGAGGAAATTAGAAGAAGCATTTCTGTCAAATAAAGTAATACAGACTCTCATTGAAGGGGCAACACAGTTGTGCAGTAGTTAGTACTGTCACTTCACAGCAAGAAAGTCCTGGGTTTGAATTGACTGACCGGCCCCTCTGTGTGGAGTTTGCTTTCTTTCTCTTTGCCTACGTGGGTTCTCTCTGGGTACTCTCGCTTCCTCTCACAGTCCGAAGCAACTGGATAAACGAAAGAAAATAGATGGATGGAGACTCACTGATTTTCTGTACATGGTCATGCTTACATTCTGAGCCTAGAAAAACCACAAACTAATTGTTGTAGCCCTAATTAAAATGTTGTTAAAAAATACAAAGTAATGTTGGGGTGTCTGTGGTTAAAATTTTCCATTTGTTATAATTTTCTGGGTTTTTTTTGGTTTTTTTTTTAAACTATCAAGCTTATTTTTTTCATTGACTAATCGGTCAACAAACCATTTCAACAGAAATGAAATGGCATTAATGTAAATGGAGTATATAGTTGATATCTTGATAATCAAATTTTTTTTCACTTTGTTTCCCTTTCCTCTCTCACTCCCTGATGCAGATATATGAGGTGGTGTGCAGTTAACAATCAGTATCAATCAGCTGATGTATTCATCCTAATGCATTTATTTTCAGCACTCATGGGACCTGTGGTTTCTGTGAAAAGTTTGTTTTTCAGGCCTGTCAAGACATTTCAGAGTCTGAGTTTATTTCTGTGAATCAAAAACTTGTTTAACTGCATTTGTTTCATCCTTGCATGTAGACATTTAGATAACATCACCATTCTTAACCCCACCCACTGAGCCTTGCTTAGTCATTAATGAGCACAACAGCAGACCTACTTGAATCACTAATCAAATTTGAGATTTGGGTGGTGGTTCTGGGACCAGTTTCAGTGTGCAGTTGCCTTTTATTTTCAGCCTTTTTTGCAATAAAAGAGAAATGCAGAAGAAGAGTCAAACAGATCATCTGAACAGTTTAGAAAGTGAGCATAGTGCAACTTAATTAAATAATATGAAACATGATTAAATGCTAAAAATATAAGACAGAGGACTCCACACCATCAAATTCACAATTTTATGTATCTGTTTAAGTCTCAGTGTGTGGAGCTCTCAGGAACCAAAAGTTTGAAGATACTAGCTCATTGACAAGACAATCTGACGAAAGAGTGTCCTTTATTCACAGGAAAGCAGACCTTTGTCTGCAGCTCCAAGTTTCTGCTACCTGCTGTCAGGCCAGCAGAGCTCAGTAGAGCCCACTGAAGATCAAAATGCTGCCCAAATGTACCTACAGCCTACAAAAAGAACCTTACGAGACATACTGCAGGTGAATGGTTTCTCATAGCATGCACACAGAAATTTGCAGCAGATTGAGATAACTTATCTTCAGCTGGTTGATTGGAATTTTTTTTCTCTTTTACAGTGTGAGACAAAAACCTGCCGCTGTACTTTTATTGCCAGTGTTTTATACAAGAGAATTCAGGTACTTCTATCTTTATTATCATGCCACTAAAAGACAGATTTAATTGGACCTCAGTTAAAGAATAGAGCAAACAATGTGCCCTCTGGAGTTCTGCAGTCTTCCTGTTGAGATCATTTGAACTAACAAAATGATCAGCTCTGACGTAGACAGCTGCGGTCATATCGCCCAGTGTATGACAGTCTGTGTGAGGCCCTGCTGTTCTTTAACATTGATTGGTAGGACCTTTAAACTTTGACCAAGATGAGATAACAGCTCAGATCAAAGTGGTGGACTTTGCCATGCACTCACACCACTGAAACGCAGATATTTTACTTTTTAGGAATGTTGCACTTGGTAACCAGTATTGTGGGCTGATTGGCTAATCTTTTCAAAGCAGTTTTCAGTCAATTCTTAGATAGAAATGACAAATTCTATCTGATTCTGCTTTGTACACTTTTGTCATGTAAGTTTTCCTTTAATTGGCATCCTTCTAGGTAATTCTCTTTTCTTGGTAATTCTCTGTCTGTGTTCCTGACTGTCTTTTTGTCTTTGTTTCTTATTCAGAACACTGATGTAGGCCAGGGTGAGGTGTGGCTGGTGCTCACAGACCCCAGTCTTCAGCAGGAGCAGCCAGAGAGGCCATGCAGGCGCACTGTGGCTCTGTGTGTGAACACTTCCTGTGTGCTCACTTCCTCTGTCCTCAAAGCACTAAAATCTCCTGCTGTCTGTCGCCTGTCGTTCATAGATGCCATCAAAGAACACGGTAGAGCTTTATTTCTACCATTCAGTGATTGTCAGAGCTTCATCTTATGACTTGTGTGCAGAAATAAGTCTGACAGTGTGGGGAAAGCAAAAGATCTGCATTTAAAATTCTGCTTATGTAGAAGTAATAAAGGATCATCAGCTTAATTAACTTAAAACATCAGCGTTGTAGCAGTAGTAAATATGAAGGAAAATAGCTCCTGTGACTGATATTTTATATGTCATAATGTTAAACTCCTGCATGACTGTGTAAGTAATGTCAACCCTTGCAGCTGTTTGAGGTGGTGTTTGTATTTTATTCCAGTAGTTCCCAGCCAAGAGGATGGGCCCCAACAAAAGTCATGAAGGACATATAAAGCAGTTATAAGATTAATATCTTGCTAGGCCAGAAGAAAAATTTGCTTCCCTCGGCACATTTGTATTAAATATATTTCAAATAGCTGAAAATTGGATTTAACTAAGCAAATAGCCTTCCACTGGATAATGACTGCAGTGATTAATATGTTTTGACCGATAGCAGGTTATTTAACAGTGAGTAGCTTCTCATTTCTTAAACAGCTATGTCAGAAGACATATCCCGTGGTTGTGGAAAAGATGTTACTGTTTAAGAAGGGTCAAATTATTGGCCAGTGTCAAGGACAGAAAGAAATGAGATGCTGAAACTACTAAAATTGGATAAAGAACTGTCCAGTGAATTTTTAAAACATGGAAGGATAGTGGTGATCCATCATCTTCGACAAAGAAATGTGGTCAGATCTGAATGATCATAATCAGTGATCACTTAAACATTTGGTGAAATGATATTGTAAAAAATTAGCAGTGGAACTCACTTTTATAGAGAAACTGAATGCATTTCCACATGGACAGTGTGTGAAGAAAAGTCAGCAGATTGGGACTAAACACTTGGTTCACCTTAAGAAAATCAGTTATGAATGAGACTAATCAGAAAGAAGGCTTCAGTTTGCGAGGAAGCATAAAATTGGAGTCTGAACCAACAGATAAGGGGCATGTGATCTGAGTCCAGATTTACACTGCTCCAGAGTGATAGGTGCATCAGGGTAAGAAGAGAGATTAGTGTCTAAATACAAGCCTGTGGGAACAGTGTTATGATTTGGTTGACCAAGTTGAGGTTCAGCAACATTATGTGCCCATAAAAGGTGGAATAAACTGAATGGCCATCCATCGATCCATCAATAGATTTTTGGTTCTTCCCTGATGGCATGGGCATATTCCAAGATGACAATGTCAGGATTCATATGACTGAAATTGTGAAAGAATGGTTGAATAAGCACAAGACATCATTTTCCCACCTGGATTGGCCACCAGAGTTCAGACCTTAACTAAAATCTCACTGAAAATCTTTGAGATGTGCTGAAGAAGGCTTTATGCAGTGGTTTGACTCTGTCATCACTCTCAATGTTTCCACTAGTTTATTGCAGCCTGGCCTAAGAATCTCTTTTTTGTTTCTTTGATATTTTATGTTTGTTTTTAGGGGGTTTTATATGTATTTTGAAACTCTTTCTTGGAGATAAGCTGTAACCCTGTTAGCTTATACGGCTTATTCGCTGTTCCTTTTAACCAATACACAAATATAAAAACAACTCAAAAGACTTAGAACTATCTACATACTTATGTTTACAAATTAAAGTAGGCAAATCTTTCATTGCTGCATGTGAACAAGGTCAACTGTGAATCTGCTGGCATAGCATACTCTACTTTCTCTTCATGCTAGTGGAAGGAAATGAAGTCTCCTCTTTCATTATCATCAGTGAGTCTGCACAGTGGAAGTAGCTAGGGGGGCACCTTTGAATATCCACAGTTCAGTCTCTGCCACACTGCTGTGTTAACTGCTGAGAGTAATATTAGTTTGCCCCACCCCCTCCAAGGCAGAGTTCTCAGGCCTAACAACTGGAAACCTTGACTTTGGCCTGTGGATCTGAACATTGTTCTTAACATGAGTTAAAGCAATGATGGTGTGCAGATTTAATTCAGTTTTCTCCAATCTCTTTTATTTCATCCAGCCAAGTTCATGCCATGTCATGGTGAGGAATCTGTCATCCATTCATCCACACCTCATAATAATCACTACTCCTCCTCCAATATTGGTCAGAATTTGATCAAACTTGCACACAGTGATCACCTAATTAGTTTTCACCCAAATTGTGCTCAAGGTTACGTTTGTCATTTTCATAAGAACTGCTACTTTTAAGTGTGTCGGTCTGGATTGTAATGTTCATAAAATGAGTGTTTGCATGTGCCTCTCTGCCATCTATACAAGAAATGCAGTAAATTTATTTATGGCACAGTGTTTTAAGCTAGGCTAGGGCTGGGTAAGAACTGGGGCTGTTGTCTTGGATGCAACTGTTTACAAGCCTCCTTGACTTCTCCATGGATCTTAATTCTCATTACTTTGTGTAACACAGCCAGCAATGACAAGAAAGCTTATCACTATCTTTTTGTACTCCAGACATTACAGTAACCTGTGAGTTTTGATGGCTTGTGAGCTGGAAGAGCAACTACATCACTGATGCTCAGGTTTGAATTGTAGATAAATAATGAAAATTGAGCTATTTAAATTTAATGCGAGAAGTTTAAGGGAAATATCTCTGCTGAAACATGATGGCATCACATAGACATCTGAAACTCAGAAAGGTATCAATTTTGTTATCTCAATCAGGCATATTTTCCATTCATGTGGCTATAGTGGCTCCATATTTGGTATTGCACTCTCTTTCTCCATTGTGGATTATGTATTGTTGAAAAAATTGGGGGTTTATTAAATCTTCCCAAAGTTTTATAGTTTGGGTTTTTTATGTTTTTTTTCATATATTTTTTCCCCTTGGGGAACTTGCAGGCTGACTTAATGTCTGGCAGTTCATGTGTGCCTGCTGATCTGTTTACCTGTGTTTGGCTACCTTTCTGGAAACAGCTCAAAGCAATGATCACTCCAACACAAACACACACTCTGTGTTTAACTGCAAAGCTACTTTAAAGTCCAAGAATAAAAATATGAACAGAATAATTCTACCTTTAAAAGTCCTTGAACACCATTTGTCGTCGTGGCAGTTTTGTTAGATCAAGAACTAATGAAGAATCTCAGAGATGGGTGATCTCTTGAAGTCACTTTCAAGATTCCTACAGGTCTTCTGCAGCTTGGCGTGCCAGTGGCTGCGTATAAGCCTACCTTTCTGAATGCATCAGAATGCAGTTGTCACTTTGGTACAAATGCATATTCCTTGTTTCCCAAACTCTCTGCAAAGTTAGCAGGACTCAGAGCAAAGCGAAGCAAAGCGAATGGGAAATATGACAAGCCAAAACTGGCCGGGGTAAATCTTTAAGTACAATACAACAATAAAGAATTATGATTTTCTGTGGTTATACAATTAGGTCCTTATGTTTTGGTACATCAACACACATTTTTAATTTGCCTTTGTACTCCACAACAGTGGATTTTAAATCATACAAGATGTGTTTGAAGTACAGGCTTTCAGCTTTAATTCAAAGGAGTTTAACAAAAGAATTGCATTAACTATTTTTGTCCTCCATTTTCATAGGCTCAAAATTATCATAAATAAATACTAGAGACCTGGTTCCACTGGAAGCCATGCACGAGCATGTTATAACAATGCCTCCACCATGTTTGACAGATGATGTGGTATACTTCACCATGTTTTTCTCTTCCCATCATTCTGGTAAAAGTTCATCATGGCTTCATCTGTCCAGAGATTTTTTTCCACAGTTGATCAGGCTCGTTTAGATGTTTATAGGCAAATTGTAATCCAGCCTTTCTGTTCTTGAGTGTATCCAGTGCTTTGCACTTTGTTGTAAAAGCTCTGAATTTGCATTCATAAAGGCACCTCTTGGTTGTAGACTTTGACAATGATACTGTACACCTACCTTCTCAAGAGTGTTTTTGACTTGTCTAGATATTGTAAGGTTGCGGTCGTAAACTTCACCTGTTTAGTCTGTAGTGTTCCAGGCTTTTTGGTGTTGCTGAGCATGCCAGAGCAGTCCTTCTTTTTAAGAATGTTCCAGATTGTTGTCCTGGCCACTCCTAAAGTTTTTGCTCTCTCTCTGATAGGTTTGTTTTAGTTTTTCAACCTAATAATGGCCTCCTTCACTTGCATTGACATCTCTTTGGATCTCATTGAGAATTTCAGTGAACAGCTACCAAATGTGAGTTCAACACTTGTAATCAATCTCAGATCATTTATCTCCTAACTTTGTCCTGGAATAGCGATGGAACAGGCTTCACCTGGTCATGCAACTGCTTGTCAGTCAAGTGTCCAATTACATTTGAGCTTCTGAAAATAGAAGACCTGTATAAAATGGTTGGAATTCCTAAACAGTTAATGCAGTTCTTTGCCAAACCCCTTGAATTAAAGATGAAAGTCTGCACATAAGTTGCATCTTGGTTGTTAAATTTAAAATCTACTGTTGTGGTTTACAGAGGAAAAAAAACAAAAAATGTATAATGGACCTAACTGTACTTCTACCACATAATATTTAGCAAGTGGTCCTGCATTTTGCTTGTTGTACTTCTACCTGGCCTGCTGAAAGCTAGGTGTCGAATGAGTCATCAGAGCCATGCAGTCCTTCTTTTTTCTTGTCTTTTCTTAAACTTTATGAAACATGCATTTACTTTCCATCACTGGTTGCTGCTTCTCCATCTGCATCCTAACCACATTAGCAGTTTTAGAATGAGCACTTGTTCCTTCATAGTAAGACTTCATTTTTATTATTTCCATTTTTAGGTGTTCTCCTCTGTGCGGAGCAGTCAGTTGTTGAGGTGTGCTCTGAGGATTGTCTTGAATCCACAAATGGACCAGAATTACTTTTGCAGTTGCCGACCGAGCCTCAGGTGAAGACCCTGCCCCAGCCTGTGAGACTGGATCCACTGAGTCTGGAGACCACACCCAACTCTCTCTGCACTCTTACAGGTATGTGTCTGCCTTTCTCTCAGTTTTATGATTTTCCCATTTAGCTCATCTCATCTCAAGTGATTCCTGCAAAACTTGTTCAATGTGGGAAGAAAACCACTTGTTTTTCTTATACTTGTGAGTGTACAGTGCAACAGGAAGCTTTGATGTGGCTGCAACAGATTGTGCTGTTTGTTGTTCAGTGTTCTTAGGGTGTCATTGTAAAGAACTTTATGTAATGAAAACACAAAAATTGTTGGATTCAAATCCATTCCCATTTCATTTTTCAGTAAAATGCCTGCCTCCCCTGAAGCTTTAATTTCTGGTGAGTGTGGTATAATGTTGTGACAGTGAGTTACAGTTTGAGGGCACATTGGCATTTTTCCCTCAATTGTTTTTTTGTGATTACAAGCAGTGTTGTTTCTTTTAGGGCTTTTTAATGTTTGCTAACATCAGTTATAATCTCCACCAACTCCACATCTGAAACTAGACTAATCTCTATTCTTATTAGTCTAAATTATACATCAGCTAATTTAATTTACTGCTATCGACCTCATTTGCTTCAGTTCAAAGTGATCATTTTGAAGTTTTCTTTGATTCTTTCCAATTGTGTAAATGTAGCGTCAAAAAGAGCCGCCTAAAGTGGATAGTAATCTGCATCTGCTGGCTTCATGTCAGTGTGGAGGGCAAAGATCAAACTGTGAACCCTTGCGGTTCTGGCCTCTCTGCCTCTACATGTTTGGTCAGGTGGCTGAATGAAAAGAAAGCAAACTTGTCACTTGCGCTTGCACCTTCTGGAAATTACCAGTGGAAAAAGACTCAAAATGGAAAGTACAAGAAGTTATTATCAGGTTTAAATTCAGTATCCTGTGTAAGGTCCCATGTTTGTGTTTTTGGTGCTGCAGCTGTGGTTATTGAGTGTGATGGCATATAGACAGGGAGTGCATCTCTGTTGCATTTATCATTACAATCTCAGATAAAAATGAAAGGGATGTGTTTATCTCTTACACCCTGTCACTAGCATGCACACACTTTGACACATATGCATAGATCATTTATCGGTGTTCCTTTTTCTTGAAAATAACCAGAAATGAAAATAAAAATGTGATTTTAAAAAAAGAAACTAAAGCCTTGCAGAACAGCATCATGCATGAATGTTGCTCAAATGTGATTTTTAAAGATTTTATGTCTTTCTGCAGGGGTGATTGTTGGTGTGGATGAGAACACAGCATATTCGTGGCCTGTCTGCAGCCTCTGTGGAAGTGAGAACTTAGAGATGTCAGCTGAAAGACCGTAGGTTCTTATCAGTTATCAAATTAGCTTCATGTTAGTTATCCTGGTAAATTGTAACGCTATTTGTGTGTTTTTGCAGTCAAAAATTCCACTGTGTTTCTTGTAAGTCTCTGTTGGATAAGCCAGAAACAAAGATCCAGCTGGAAGTCTTCCTTACTACTTCTTCATTAAGTAACTGCACCATGAAGGTGAAGGTGAGAACATCATTGCAGGCCTCAAAAATATAAAAGTTTTAGGGCTATATTTAAAGGAATAATTAAATATTTCTTGCCTAGTTAGATGAGAAGATCAGCACCGTCCGTGTCTACAGAAAATATGAAGACAGTTATCTTAGACTAGTACAGGGGTCAGCAACCCACGACTCTGAAGCCACATGCAGCTCTTTCATCCCCCTGCCGTGGCTCCCTGTGGCTTATTTTAGTGGTTTCTTCAATTTAATTCTAATTTTGTAGATTAAGGTGATCTTGTAACATTAAAATAAAACATGTTTAAATATTTTGTCTATCAAATTAGGCATCACACTCTGTTTGCGTCATTTTCAGAATAAACACATAGCCTTTGCTAAAAAATATCTGAATGAAGATGAGCAAAAAAGAGCAGTTTCAGAGTTGATGTGGTTTCACGACTCCCAGTGTTTTTTTGTTTTTTTTTCTCGGTGGGAAATGGGCCCGATGTTGAAGGTTGCCGGCCCCTGGCCTAGACCGAAAAGAGCCTGGCTCTGAAGTAACATCTGAATCCACCTCCAAGCTCACGAAATTAACAAAATTATCTGGTTTGTTCAATCCATACAAGCCTGAAATTTAAAAAAGTCAACTTAATGATGCTGACTTGTACCACGCTACTTCTGCAGTCTTTGCAGGATATCTGTCTTAAAAGTCTGTAAATTCAGTCCCACAACAAAAAAGTCTACAGTATCCTCAGCAGTGTTTTGCCTGCTGTAAGACAACAACTTCCTAAAATTGTTGCCTTTTGTTGCTTGAATACTATAGGGGCAACAGAGCTACAGCATCAGTCAAATTATATTGGATACTGAAAGCATTCCCTCATAATTTCCCCAATGAAAATAAAAACACTGATGTTGATTTATTGCAGCATCACTTCTTTAAAAAAGCAGTTTATTTGTAAATGACTAGTCTTTCCACTTACTTCTGTCCAGGTTTAGTTATGCTTTTTACTGATAAGGAAACACAGATATAAGATAAAAATCCTCCCTTGTGGTTTCCGTTAGTCTTTGAACACTGAGTTTTAATTTTTTTAACAGATTAAATAAGATGCAGTATGAAGTGTTAATTAATGAGTTTTAGAGGTTGTTTATAGCCTAAGCTAGTTTGCATTACCATTCTTAGCTGGCCCTTTAAATGCATAAATCTGAGCTACACATATACAAAATGCATACATGGACAAAAGTAATGGGTGAGACCTCTTAATCATTGAATTCAGGTGTTTCATTCAGGCCCATTGCCACAGTTGTATAAAATCAAGCACCTAGCCATGCAATCTGCCTTTACAAACATTTGTGAAAGAATGGAGCCTAAAGGGCTCACTGAATTTGAGTGCAATACTATAAAAGGATGCCATTGTTGCATCAACTCAGTTTATGCAATTTCTTCCTTCTTAGAAAATCTACAATGAACTGTAAGTGGTATTATTGCAAAGTGGAAGTGTTTAGGAACCATAGTAACCCAACCATGAAGTGGTAGACCATGTGAAGTTAAAGAACAGAGTCAGCAAGTGCTGAGGGGCATAGTGCATGGAAGTCACCAATGCTCTGCTGACTCGGTGACTGCAGTGTTCCAAACCTCCTCTGGCATTAACGTCAGCACAAAAACTGTGAAAGTGGAGCTTCGTGACATGGGTTTCCATGGCCGAACAGCTGCTTACAAACCTTACATCACCAAACACAATTTCAAGTTTTGGATGGAGTGGTGTAAAGCATGCCACCACTGGACTCTGGAGCAGTGGAAACTTGCTCTGTGAAGTGACACATCATGTATCATGGCAGTCTGATGGTTGAATCTGGGTTTAACGAACGCCAGGAGAACATTACTTGCCTGACTGCATTGTACCAACTAAAGTTTGGGGTTGGCCTGGGCCCCTTACTTCCACTGAAGGGAAATTTTTATGATTCAGCTTACCAAGACAATTCTATGCTGCCAGTTTTGTAGGAGCAGTTTGGGGAAAGCCCTTTTCTGTTCTAGCATGACCGTGCCTGAGTGCATAAAGCAAAGTCCATAAAGGCATGGCTGGAGTAACTTCACGTGGCCTGCACAGAACCCTAACCTCACCCCATCAAACACCTTTTGGATAAACTAGAACAGAGATTGTGAGCCCTATCCTCAAATATCAGTGTCTGACCTCACAAATGCTCCTCTGGATGAATGGGCAAAAGTTCCCACAGACTCAAAAATCTTGTAGAAAGTCTTCATGGAAGAGTGGAAGCTATTGTAGGTGCAACAGTGGAACCAACTCCATATTAATGCCTATGCATTTAAAATAAGATTTCATAGAAGCTCCTAAAGGTATAATGTCTAGGTGACCCAATACGTTTGTCCATATAGCGTATGATATTCTTTTTCTTCTTTCGGCTGCTTTCCGTTAGGGGTCGCCACAGCGGATTATAAAGGTTAGTTGTTTTCAGTGCTTTACATTCTTTATGCTGTCACCTGGGCTGTAGCCTCATATTTACATACAGTATATGAATCTGGTCTCAACCAAACAAAAAAGCAAATAAGTAGATATTTTAAGTGCTAAATTATTGCTTTAAGCAGAACATTTATTCAGTTATTGTGTCTGTTTTAAGGTCAGAGTTCAAAATTAAGTTTTAAGAGGATAAGTGATCAGTGGCATCAGACTTATTGGTGGGTGCCTGTCCTTGAGGAAGACATTGAATCCTCTCATGATGCATTGGTCCTCTTTTATAGTTGGACTCATAAAGATAAAATTTACATTCTGCACATTTAAGGGTCGGAGAATACTCTGAGCACATCTGTGTAAAGATATTTTATAATGGAAAAGCTGGTGTGACTTTGCAATCAGAAATCTAAGTGAGCCAAACTGATAAAGTTATCAGAGTTCTTCTTATCACGCAGCTGATATGTTAACCCCTTTGGAGCTGTCACTCAGCAGAGGACAGAGTGTGTTAGTGCAGCATTTCTTTTGGATTTACAACACTAAGGTGATGATTAAAAAGTCATTATTGGTTCCATGTCTGTTAAATCTCCCTACAGCTGCAGAAGAAGACTATCATGACTGTTCTGAATGCTGCAGAGCTGGAGGGGAGCGAGGTAGGCTTACTTATCAAACTGTTATATAACTGTGGGCTCAATGGCAGAGTGCATTGATCTTTTGTCAATGTGCCCTGGAACCAGAGTCATATTTTCCTGTTAGTGTGATAAAGTCTATTCTGTGTGCATTGATTTGGTTGAAGGAATTGGATGCCAAAATAATGGTGCAGTCTTCCTTCCCTGCCTGTATTTGGTTTGTTTGTGTTCTTTTATGTTGAGATACTTTTAATTTCTTCAAGACCCAAAAGTGGTGGAGCTATAGTGTACTTTAAGTTTTGAATCACCAGAATTACGACTGACCAGTGTGGAGAATGCAAATGTCAGGGTCTTGAGGGCATTCGTGTATTCTGAAGTTTTTTATGTAGGGGCAGAGCAGGAAGTATTTTGTGTAAAGATTGCTTTCTAACTAAAGCATTAAGTAATGTTTTATGCATGCTTATTGTGCCAAGTGAGTTTTTTTTTTCTGATGAACCTCCTGCTTCAGTTCCCAGGATACGATGTGGAGGCCGTCTTGGGAAAAGAGGTGGGCCCCATCTCCGTTTACGTCCGAGTCGTCACTAGGAAACCTGCCCTCTGGATGGGCCTGGAAGAAATCTGCCTCTGAGGCTGTCAGGGCGAGCAGCTAATGATATCAATCCTCAGGCTTCGGCTGGCTCCAAGGATCTGCACACTGGGCCTTGGGCTGAGCCAGTTTATCCTCTTCTCCCCCCTCTGAAGGCCTCCCTGACAGCTTGAGGCTGTACTGAAGAGAATGGGCTGTGAAGAGACAAGGTCTTGTTTGTGTTAATGATATGTGATCTTCCTGACCAGGGGTTGACAGCCCAAGGGTAGAGCAGTGGCATGCAGTCTGTCAAAAGCAGCCCACGTGGTTCATTAAATGAGATTTTTTGGCTTTAAACATTTTTAAACCCTTTTCAGCCCATCTACCTCTGTATTTAAGACTACCCTGTCAATAAAATGCTTATTTTTGCTGACTTTACTTTCTGTTTCCTGTTGCACTTCTTGTGAGAGTCTATTTCCTCAAACATGAATCATGACATGCAAAGTTCAGCCACAGACCAAACAGTTCTTCACTTTCTCAGTGATTTTATTATAATTTCTTAAACAAAAACAAAATGTTTTCAAGGTTTCATACAAACTATATAAAAGATCATGCTCTGGCTCTTATACAAAGTTTGGAATTATAAAACATGTACCATATCAGTTATAACATGTAAATGCAGTGGTAAAATAATTTAATACAGAAAATCCCACAAAAACATGGCAGCAACATCATATTTTTCCAGTGCCATTCTGGTAAGCTTAAATACATCTGGTACAGATGGTAAAAAGAAATGAAGTGTCTGTTGAGGTATGTCTCCTGGAAGCTCAGTTCATAGCAGTTCATGAGTTTGTCACCGACTCTCCACACTCGTGGAGCCCGCAAAGTTGGAGCTGGGCATCTGCTTGAAGAACTCTCTGAGCCCGGTGAGCTCTCTGGTTAGCTGCTCGATGGTTTTGTGAAGTCTGTCGTTCTCGGCGCTCAGTTCAATCAGCTTCTGCTGCATCTCCAAGTTGCGCCTTTTGGCTTTGTCCCTGCTTTTCCTCACTGCAATGTTATTCCTCTCTCGCCTCTGGCGGTACTCCACGCTGAATCTGTCCACCGCCTTCTTCCCCTTTTCCCTGCCGAGCTTACGCGGCGAGGATTTGGCCGAGCTGGCGGTGGAGACTGGCTCTGGGGTGGTCGGAGGAGTGGGCTGCCCTGTGGGGAGGCTGACGGAGGTCTGGGCGCAGGTTTCAATCTGGGAAGGCAGGGACGAAGACACATCGCTGTCACTCCAGTCGGACTCCTGCTTGATGGGCGCACTGAAAGCCCCCTTTCCCAGCGCGCCGTCCGCCTTCCTCTCTGCTGTGTAGGCGTTTGACAGCTGCTGCATGCCGCCGGGCAGCGCGGAGCTCTGCAAGTTGTAGAAATCCGCCTTCTCCTGCTTCACAGTGTTGAACAGGTCTAGGAAGATCTCGTCGTTGCACAGCTCCAAGTTTGGCACGGCTGTCATGGACTCGATGTACTGGCTGAAATCGATGGCGCTCTCGTCGTCGTACATGGCGGGGGTGGTGCTCAGCTCCACCATGGTGCTATCCTCTGCCGTGCCGTCGCTCCTGCTGCCCGGCTTGCAGACCCCCTGGCTGCCCAGCTTGGCGCTCTCGTAGAAGTTAGCAGGCTCCATGGACCAGCTCATGTTGCATTGTGGAGACACGCAGTGCGAGTCCAGGCTGTATATGTCA
>VUQH01032061.1:0-13259 GCA_015106775.1 Etroplus canarensis
GTAACCTTCACTAGTGTGGTTTCTGTGCTATGATGAACTCTAAATCCTGACTGGAACTCTTCAAATAAACCATTCCTTTGCAAGTGATCACACAGTTATTCAGCAACAAATAATTCAAGAATTTTTGAAATGAAAGGAAGGTTGGAAATTGGTCTGTAATTAGCTGAGACGGCTGGGTCAAGCGATGGCTTTTTAAGTAGTGGTTTAATTACAGCTACTTTAAAAGCCTGTGGCACATAGCCCGTTAATAAGGATAAATTGATAATATTCAAAACTGATGCATTAATCAATGGCAAGACCTCCTTGAAAACTGCTGTAGGGATGGGATCTTATAGGCATGTTGATGGTTTGGAGGAAGTAATTAGTGACGTTAGTTCAGGGAGATCAACCGGAGAGAAGCAGCCCAAACCAGCATTAGCAGCAGAAACCGCCATATATAATGGCCATTAGGGAAAAAATTATTTGTAGTTTAACAAATAATTTTTTCCCTAATGGACAAAATTTTATTTCTTTTTTTAAAATTTTTTTTTTAATTTTTTTTAAATTTAAAAAAAAATTTTTTTAAAAATTTTATTTCTAAAGAAATTCATGAAGTCGTTACTCCTAAGACTTAAAGGAATACATGGCTCAACAGAGGTCTGACTCTTTGTCAGCCTGACTACAGTGCTGAAAAGAAACTTGGGGTTGTTTCTATTCTCTCCTATCAAAGACAAATAGTAGCATCAGCGGCGGCTGGAAGCATGAGAAACTCCTCCGCAGCAGCTGACTGCTGACAGCGCGCTTCAGTGGTGGCTGAGGGCGGAGAGAGTGCCTCGGCGGCGGCTGGAGGCAAAGGAAAAGCCCCAGTGGTGGCTGGAGGCGGTGGAGAAACCTCAGCAATGGCTGAGGATGGAGAGACCGCATCAGTGGCGGCTGAGAGCATGGGAATCTCATCAGTGGCGGCTGACGGCTGAGAGCGCGCTCCAGCGGTGGCTGGAGGTTGAATAGGGACCTCAGCAGTGGCTGGAGGCGGTGGAAGAGCCTCAGAGGCGGCTGGAGGCAACGGAAGGACGTCAGCGGTGGCTGATGGCAGAGAGAGTGCTCCAGCGGTGGCTGGAGGCAGTGAAAAACCCCAGCGGCAGCTGAAGGCAGTGGAAAAGCCCCAGCGGCTAGCGGCGATGACAAAGCCTCAGTGGTGGCTGGAGGCGACAACAAATCCTCAGAGGCAGCTGGAGGCAGAGAAAGCGCTTCAGTGGCAGCTGAAGGAGGAGAAAACCCTTCAGCGGTGGCAGAGGGCTGATGAAACGCTACGGAGGGCGAGGTGGACGCCACGGAGGGTGAGAGATGCGCCATACAGGGCGATTTAACACCATAGAGGGCGAGATTAACGCCACGGAGGGTGAAGTTAACACGAGCACAAAAGGAAGAACACAAAAGGAGGCCCTAAACGGAAACACAGAAGAGGGAAGGCCTGATTCAACAAAATTCAAACTAGGTTCAAACAAAGCAACACAAGGAGGGAGTTTAATGCAAACACTATCAGAATAATGCCCCGATAACAAAACAAAAAGCTGGAGCCCACAGTCAAGATCAACATATCCAGAAACACTCTCTGGGGGCCAGGTGCTTCCGTGGTTCTTTGAGACTCCAGCAAAAGACTAGCTTGGACAAATGAAAAATAAACGCTAGGCTGGGGCTCAGGAAAAGAAAAACATACCTGGGGCTCAGTCTCTGGTGGTTGCACCGGCGAAGAATGTCCAGGCGTGGCAGGCTGCTCGGGCGGCCCCGGTAACACGAGCCTGGAAGACGGGGATTCCGGTTGCCACTGCAGCATGATCCCAGAAGAAGGCGGGCGCTCGAGCTGCTCCTGCAGACCGAGCTCCGTTGAACGCTTCGGCCAAAGTGGCGGTAGATCCAGAGTGCCCCTCTGACGCCAGCTGTTCCGATGTGCGCTGCTTGAAGTGGCGCTGTCGGGTGCACCATCACTTCTTGCTGGCCGGCACGGAAACAGGAACAGTCTGCTCCTGCAGATCCAGCTCAGGACGCGCTGACGGACCGCTCACACGCCCACAGCTCCCACACGTGCTGCTCGGGCGCGGCGTCTGGCAGGGAAGCGGCCTCGGAATCACCCAGCATTTCCCCTGACGAGCTGGGCAGCGAAGAAGAGAGGGTGCCGCCAGGGAGGCGAGACGAGGAAGGAAGTGGAGGCGGCGGGCGGCAAGTCGTGCAGATATCCACGCCGAATTTCTCCACCATCAGACGCAGCCTGGCGTTATGTGCTTGATGCCAGAACTCGAGCAGACCTGGAAGGAGCTGTGGGCTGTGCTGGCTCTCAAACACTTCCTGAATGCAGGTGAGCCTGAGCAGCTGCTTCATGTCGGTGAGTAGGCTCTCCAGTACCTCACCACAACTCCGCAGCTTAATGAGAATCCCCAGCAGGTCCAGTAATGGACCGCGGGTTCCATTACTGGTCACGTCATTCCGTCAGGAACTGTCTCCATAGTGTCAGGCGTGGACCCAAACGCAGGACTCGTAGACAGGCAAGGTAAAACACAAAGAGAGGTTTATTTCTGCACAGACAAGCAACCAGACTTAGAGGAATAAACATGTGTAGGGAAGGAATGTAGGAAACCAAGAGGGGTAATGAGATGACAGCGACAGACTGGGGAGACAGCACTTAAGTAGAGGAAGACAAACTCACTGATGAGGAACAGGTGGGGACGGCACACAGCTGGGACCAATTAGGACAGGACATGACGCAGACAGGGAGATAGACCACTAGGGAGACAGGCAGGCAGGGAACAAAAGGAGGGAAAACCGGCTCCAAAATAGGCCGGGACGGGCGAACCATGACACATTCAGCACATGGTCTGTTGCTACTTTTTATTTTATTAAAGACCTGTTTCACTAAAATATTAAAATGGTTAATAATTAATCCTGAAACTTCTCTTTCTTTCTAGTTTAAAAAGACATTCAGATAAATCCTAATAGGCAAAGCCAAATATAAAACTGACACTGGGTATTCATTGCTCCCGTTGCACCTACTGTAAATCAGCAGTGACAGGTTAATGCATAAATTCCTATGTTTCTCCATGCACAACCAGACCGATGTGATTTCAACATGAACACAAATGCTGCATAAATGCTCTGAATTTCTATTGTTTCATTTGATATACCTTGCAGGGACAGATTCACCTTCCGCTGCTTCACCCAGTGTGACACCCCATTGTATTTCTTCTTTCTCGTGCGATGGCTCGAGGCAGAGACTTGGCATCTATGCAGGCTGGTTCCCTGAAGGGTGGAGGAGGCACAGACAGGCAGTCAGGAGGAAGGTCCCTTCCTTCGTTTCCAGCAGGGTGATGTACCAACCTGAGCTCCTGTTTTTCCCCTTTATTTCTTTATTTTGTCAGTTTTGCTTGTGCATGTACTATAATGTGCACTCTGCTGGGTTAGCATAACCTGTTTCTTGTAGTTGTGTACAGTGTATGCACAACAAGGTGTTTGCGTGCAGCTTTTACAACCTTTATAAGGATACTAAATGATAAAACCACAGGGAGCTGCTGCTGGTGTCATGTTGATAATCATTTACAATGACACTGACACATGCACACACAAAGAGTAAAAGTCCTATGCTCAAAAAGCGGTCACACTTTCTGCTGCTAGAAGTTTGTCTTTTGTATTTTTGTTCAAGTCCACTGTTTTGTCATGATTTCAGAGCCAGCCACTGACTTATATCCCACTGACTAAGAGAGTGTGATGTACTATTACTCTACTGTATGTACTCACCTGAATGTCTGCATGATAAAGGCTTCCAAGCAAAGGAAGATGGTTTTATTTTTACAGCTGATGTTGATATATTCTGTTAAATGTGCAAAACATAAAAGATTAAATGAAACGTACTGAAGCTGCAGTAGTTTTACAACAATTTCTAACAGGCTATAATAAAATACTCGCAAATCCCACCCATTGTTTCTGTGAAGAGTTGTTAGAACACCCTCACACACTCAAATTGGCATTAAGTGTCATAAAAATGTCCATTTCACTTTATAATAGCTTTGGTTGCCTGGTAACAGCTGTCTTATCAGGATTTTATTGGCTGCTAATTGGCAGC
This sequence comes from Etroplus canarensis, assembly GCA_015106775.1. Classification (NCBI taxonomy): domain Eukaryota; kingdom Metazoa; phylum Chordata; class Actinopteri; order Cichliformes; family Cichlidae; genus Etroplus; species Etroplus canarensis. The sequence goes on from VUQH01032061.1 coordinate 4,091, forward strand.
ACCTGAAATGACAGTTTGATGTGTAGTTTGTACTCCACTGTATACAGACAGTGGCCTGAAACAATAATGCAGACCAGGGTTTTGAGTCTTTTCCAGGCTACTTAGTTAATGCAAACCACCTGAAGGCTATCTGGGTCTTGTCACATGAATCAGACTAAACTATATTTAACAGGGAGGAGAGATACTCAGATTCCAAACAGTTGGGACTGACCAAAATTTGCCTTTTTTGGCGTTCCTGTGAATTTCTAAAACACTAAATCACACTCTCCAAACCAAATTCTCAGTGTTAGAGCAAACTGATTGAATTAGTCACTCTTTCAGGAAAGCCTTAAAAAATATGCACCTGTATGATTATGTTTAATCTTTAAACACATTCATCAACAATAAAAATGTTTAACCTTTTTGACTTCAGATGTTTTGCTTGGCACCTTCTGTAATTTGGATACAATAAATGATAACATTGTAGAATACAATTTTTTTTTCTTTAAACAACAATTAATCCTGATAAAAGTATCCATATATTAATATATTGACAATTAAAAATATATGTTATAATTAACAATGGCAACTTTTACAAAAATATAATATTGCTGTGTATTTATGGTAAATTTTACAGTAAATTCTTTGGTGTAATTTAGACACATCTAAGGAATGAATAACACAATAGTTAGGAAATGTGAACAGGGACATCTTCAAGTGGATGGTATGAGTCAGAATGACTGATCCGAGTGTGCAGGTTTCTGGTAAACTTTAATTATGGGAATCCTGTTATCATCAGTGTGTTTGGAGATATTTTCTGGGAAGGCTTCTACTTATGGATTTTGATTTCTCTGAAATATCTGAACCAGTGCCATGGTGTTGTTTCCAGCCAAGATCTCATTTCTCTGTATTCTGCTCACAATAGTGTGAGAGAGGACCCAAATACAGGCTGCCTTTTAAAACTTAAAGTCCACATTTACTGGGGGATGAGGTTCAAAACCAGAAAAGTAACAAAGTCCATCAATTCAACAGTAACAGCCCGGGGAGCACAGGGAACACAGAGATGCTAAGGCTACGTTCACACTGCAGGTCTTAGTGCTCAATTCAGATTTTTTTGCTGAGATCTGATTATTTTGTGTGGTTGTTCATATTATAATTTAAATGCAACCACTATCAGACTCCAGTGTGAACAGTCTATGGTCCTCAAATGAGACGCATGCACAGAGGAAGGCGTAACATCACACGCAGCATGTTGTGTTTACGGAAGTAAATATGGAGCCTACACATGTCAGCATGTCTGTGAAACTTCACTTTCTTTCCGTTGCCGAGCTCCATCAACGGTGTCTGACACAAAGCTATTATAATTTTGTATTTTCTAATTAGTTTTTGTCTTTATTTAGTTTTGAGTTTTTGTTTTAATTTCAGTTTGGTTTCAGTTAGTTTTCTGAGTGGGTTTGCTAATTTTAGTTTAGTTTTTATTGTTTGAAAATGTTTAGTTTTAGTTTACCTTTTATTAGTTTCAGTGTTAGTTTTAGTTTTCTTAATTATTATAATATGGACAGTATTTGTCAGGGGAAGATTTAAGATGTTCACATCAGAATTTACAATACAAACACAACACTTTGTGGAGGCAGATGAGTCACAATCATGTAGACATCCTGAGTCTCAATAAACAGATGCATCAAAGCCTCATCAGACAGGCTGACCAAATTTGATCCAGCTGAGAAAGACTAGAACTAAAGACATTTCCTGTACATTTTTATTTTATTTTACTTTCCTAAACCCACAATGTCATTTTAGTTAGTTTAGATTTTCCCCAAAAGTCTATTTTTTTTTTTAAATTTCAGTTGACTAAAATTATTTTACTCACGTAGTGCTAGTTTTTAGTTTAGTTTTTGTTGACTATAATAACCTGGGTCTGACATACTTGTGTCATCCATTGTTTATATTTCATCTCGCCATGTCTCACCTCCTCCAGTGCAGAATTATGACATTCTGTCTCTCTGCAGTGGCGTAAAAGTCAGATGAAATGCAACATGACGGTTCAGACTGAGGTCATTTTGGAAAACATTGGATATGTATCCAGTTTAGGACCACACGAGAAAGTGACCTGAATCCAGTTTGAAAAAATTGGATCTTAACTGTTCAGGCTGTCATAGAAAAATAAAATCAGATATGGATCACATTTGGACACTTTTGCTTGCAGTGTGAACATAGCCTAAGACAAAGACTGAGGGAAAGACAGGACTGTATATGCACACAGACTGATGACCAGGAAGGAGAAGCACACAGGTGAGAACAATCAGGGAATCAGGGGAGCTGAGGACAGGAAGTGAAAGTAGAACATGGTAGGAGAGACGACTAACAACGAAGTAAAACAGAAAATGCCTACACAACCAACAACAACAACACAGAAACAAGAAACAGAAACATACAGGGCGAACAAAGAGGAGGTTGTAATAACAACAGCAAAATGCAAAGAACTCAGGAAGATAGATTGCAACCAAAACTTAATGAAACTGGAGCATAAAAAGACATAAGTGATAAACTACAACAAGATCCTGAAAAAACAACAACAAAATCTAAGAAACACAACCCAAAAGTCTACAGAATCCACAGACCATGACAATTCTACTTCCTCTCTGTAGAACCTGTCACACTTATGTCTGTAAAAACCTTTACACTTGGAATAGGGAACAGTTAGGCAAAAAAAAAAAATCCCAAAACTGAGTCCTATTGAAATGTTGCTGGGTGTTTTATAATGGGCAGTGCATCATAACAAATCCTCAAGCATCTAGCAACTAAATGTTGCAAAAAAAAAATTACCATAAGAAGGCATTTCTACTAAAGGGGCAAAACTGGCATATGAGGCCATAAGAGTGCATTTTCCACAGATGAACGTTGTACATATTGATTATTTTAAATAAGCAATTTAAAAGCTTATTTTCTTTGTTGTTGTATATGTCCTTTACTTGTTGGCCCTGTTTCAAAGATAATCTTATGTTAGCTTTCCAAATATGTCACATTATTGAGCTTAGGTTTTCAGACAACACCAGATAACTGGTATAATAACGACCAGTACAGCAAAACGTATCTCTATGAAATATTTCAGTGGTGATTGTGGTAGATTTTTTTATTCTTTGTGGGGTAAAATAAAACACTACTGGAAATGTGTGCATGACCCTAAATATAGTAGGTGTAAAAATCCATTTAACAGACAATATCACCAAGTATTACCAGCAGGGTGTACCAAAGCACCGCTGCTAGCTCAGCAAAAAAAAGTCAATTGATTGCTGTTAAATCTATGAAGAGTGTACCACCAGTCAAAGGTTTGTAATGGGTACAGTATCAACTATTTAACATTTTATTTTGGGCAGACACACCACCTTGAAACTGGGTACTCTCATTGATCAAGCCAAGTCTTCTGTACTATTACATACTATTACACAAACTAGTATTTCCTTTTCTCAAGCAACAAAGTATGATTTTAATTGGGTTTTGCCAGTTTTTCAAAGCCTACAACCTCTCTCTCTATTTTCCCCCAAAGGCATAGCTGTGTATACACAGCAGGTAGAACCTTAGAGTGCAGCAGCTGTACTTTGGAAGCACTTCAAATTGAGTCCATTAAATTCAGAGACAATAACACTGTGGTGAAAAGTCACTTAAAATGTTTTCAGAAATCAAGAGTTCAGATGTGCCCGAGAAATGCTGAGGTTGGCTTTGCCCTGTGCCCAGTGGACAAGGCTTCTCAGTGGCAGCAGATCCAGACTCAGCCTTAAATTAACTGCTAACAACAGTTTGCTCCCTGCACCTACAGTTTCCTCTCCAGCATACACACACAGTCACAGCCTGAAGAGTTGACAGGTGTGGATTTTAGATGTGCTGCAGAGAAGGAGAGCTGCAAAGTTAAGCACAAACAAAATGACTCAAAAAGCTAACAGCAGGTGTTAATAAGAAAGAAACCTTTTTCAATTTGCTGAGGTGGAATTAGATTGTACAGACTTGGATATTTTTGGCATATATTTATACAACTATGAAAACTCAGTAACAATATGAAAAGCAGCAAGATGTTGTTAAAGATCTTTAAGTCCCAGTTTTTCTGTGGATGATACATTGCAGTTGCACTGTTCTCCCCCCAAAGAGAAACTTCTGCAGTGAATCTTTTAATATGAGATAGATGCAGGGTGGCAGTACTTCTAAAATAGATTCTAAAATAACTGCTACACTGTGCTTCAGTCGTTTCAGATGTATGTGAAACGCTATCTCAGTGGCCCAGTGCAAAGCACAGCATCGTGAGGTTGCAGACAGCAATTCTCCCTGTAACCCCATTGTGACTGGCAAACATGGGGACGCTGCCGCTCCCCACTGGCAGTGCAGCAGATGATGAATGATGCCATGCTGAACTAGTTTAAGAGGAGCATCACACAATTGTTCATTTCTAAAGGCACTGCTTCACACAGCGGCCTGGGGAGCGGCATGGAAAGTAATATCCATCAACAGCCAGCCAAGCAGTAGCGCTATCAGCAAACACAATTTGGAGCTCAGAAACATTATTGTTTTTCTTCCTCTCTTCTGTTCATCTCACCACAGCGATGAACTGGCTGAGTGATGCTCATTTGATGAATATGTTACTGTTGTCGTGATAATGTGAACTTAGTCATTACTGAGTTTGAATGAAAAGACTTTCTGTAAAAACAGAGAAGTTCATGTTGGTGTAAGCTTCGCAGAGAATAATTTGTCTGTCTCAAACTCTGTATGGAAATTGTTTCAATGTTATTATGACCAGAAAAAAGCTCTTCATTGCATATGAAACAAATTAAAAATAATATTCATTTTCAAATCACTACATGGCAAACTCAAAATCAAAAATCACATAATAAATGACCAACATTAGGAAGTTGATTACAGTTTCTTTACAAAAATCATTTTAAAATCACCAAATTGAGAGAGGAGGTAAAAATATTCCATCACTGACTGTATGAATATGCATTTTTCAGTAGTAGAGAATGCACACAGACTTGGTGAGTTAGTCTATGGCAACATAATACAACCATGGACAGATTATATTTTTGGCTAATACTATTGTAATCAGTAACTGTTTGTTAATGCTGATTGTTTCCAATTTGCAGGAGCTTTGAATCCGAACACATGTCCTCTCTTTGCTTTCTCAGATCTGTGCCTCTTTCTGTATCTGCTGCACAGATTGGCCCTTGCAAATATTGAAAAGTCCATCAACTAAAACAAAACACACGAGAACCGGCGCCAGAAAACATTTTGACGTTAAATACTATCCCATGGTGGTTTTTATGTCAATGTCTAAACATGGTAAAACATTTTTCGAAAATGAAAGTTGAACCCACATCATGGATATTCCCTCCACGTTTGATGGAGGTGGCTGTTAAATGCTGTCTCGACATTGCTATTAAACTTTAGAACAAGAAATAGTTTGTGTTCAAAAATTGTTTTCTACTTTCTCCTTATTGATTAGAATAAAGACAAACAAGCAAATATCCCCAATAGAAAGAATGAGAAAAAAAAAATCCTGTCCATGGGTGATTTAAACTTATAGTCTCCCACTTCAAGGCCTATTCCTTTTCTTATTGAGCTACTTGATTTCACACTCAAGCTGTAATATTTTTGGGGTCATATCGCTGACATGTGGGACAGCAAAGTAATGATTCTTGCATTCTGACATGTTAAGTTCACTGTGCAAAAAATGAGAATGAGAATTGAGAATTTAGATGTGTATAACCACGAGTTCCTTCAAAGTGCTGCTGACTATTTTTTTTTTTAAAATCAGGCTACGGTAAGAGCAGTCTGCGTACATGGAAAAAACGTTTTGTGTACTGGGGTACATCACTGGAGTAACTCATGTTGTAGACCTTCCCTACTCCAGAGCAGGTTAAGTTCTAGATTAGAGATCAGCAGGTATGAAATCACTTCCAAGTTCTCTGTAAAATAGCATCACTGATCCTGGAAGTTCCCTTGAACCTCTGTGCATGTATAGTAGGCGGTTAAAAAGTTTTCTAATGGCATCAAAAGTCATTGAACATCAGCAATAAATACAGATTCTTAGAGAAACTTTATAGATTTTATTCCTGTTGGCTACAAATACTTTTAAATCAGTTTTATTGCTTTTAAACCTTAATATATGATCCTAAAACAGAGTGCCTATTTGTACTTTTCTGATTTGTAGTCTAAATCAAATTTGCATATAGACTAAAGTTACATTTGAATTTCATTTTTATGTTTGTTCTTTATTTGCTCTCAGACCATTCAATAGAACAGGGCTGCAGCTGAAAGAATACAAACTAAAACTGTCTCACATCTAAACATTAATTCAATTGAATAACGACTGTAATCTGTTTCTCCTGTGTCTTTGATGACAAAGCTGTGACACTCTAACTCACACAATCAGCTTTCTCCTGACTGGCTTCAAGTAGTTTGAACTTTATTAATACAGTAGATCTTTTACAGTGCTTAAATCGCTCAGACATTCATACAGTGCTTTCAGTCCTGCTGTAGATACTTGTACTTCAGTTTTATCTGCAGCAGCTGTGTTGATTTTGGCCTGTTCAGGTTTAATCACTTCATGTTTTCCAATATTATTGTTTCAGCTTCTTTTCTAAAAATCATCTGCTCTTGTGCCAGCAGACTTATCTGTACTTCTGACTGGTCAAATGCTGCCAATGCCACCAATACCATTCCTTACATGTGAATGCACTCATAGCTAGTTTGATAAGCCCTGGGTTAACTTATCGAGTTGATAACCACCTTCGTGTGACTGCTTATCCTGACTGTCAATGTTAGGTTAGATTAAGTTAACCCTAACCCAGGTAACAGAAAAATATCCTGAGTATGCTGAACCTGTTTTGTAGGACAAGGCTCAGATTAGTTGTCTGATCCCTGTCCAACAAAGGTAGATTTCATTTCTTCATTACAATAATCTGGTCTACGTTTCTTTGTGAGAGATGGTCTGACTTGACCTCTTTTTTACATGGAAACAATGTCAACATCTGTCTGTCTACCTTTCAGTTTTTGCCATTGTACCATGACCAGTTTTGACCTGGGAGATAATGTTGGGGTTTCAACCATGTTTGCTGGGACATAATTCTTTTTCTGTCCATGTTTTGGGTAGACAACAAAATCATTTAGTGGTCATCTGGCTTAAAACAGAAAAAAATAGCTAGCCTAGCTCAACGGCTACCCAGCACCAGGCCACCCAGCTGTATATGGACAAACAAGATGCATATATCTTTATTACTGTATATATCTTTGATACTCAGAGGCATATTTTTGAAAACTCTGTCTAGTCCATTCAGCTAATTGGCAGCTTGTCTTTTTAGTGCAAAGACAAAAGGGCTGTATTAATCTTGTCTTCTTTGGGGGCAGCAATAGCTCAGTGTGCCATTTGGGAGCCAGAGGGCCGCTGAGGGCCGCTGGCTCAATACTCGCCTGGACCTGGACCTGGTGGCCATCCAAGACCTGCCAGTTCAAGACCCATATGTGGAGGTGGACCAAAGGCCAGAAAAACATCATCTCCTGAGCATTGCTGAGGTGCCCTTGAGCAAGGCACCAAAACCCCCACATTGCTCCCTGGCACCTGAAATGGAAGCCTTGCTCACCAACCTCCCTCACTGCATGCTGTATGGAATAGTATGTGTGTGCATTCAATCTGTAGGAGTGTCGGCAATTTGATTTTTCCCAGCTGGGGTTAATAAAATGGTTTGTTCTTTTGTTTCTATGATTTAGTATTTTCAAAAGTGTCAAATTATGCCTTTAACATCTAAGAAAAATTAACAAGATAATAAAGCATGCTTTATGTTTTTACTTAAATAATGTAGATTTTAGTTTCAGGTAAGCTGAGACTGTGAGGATAGTACAATAATATAGCTCAGTCTGCAGAGTAGTATTAAGCTTGGAATGAAATGCTAAAGATGTTCAATACTTCATACGTATTGGGATAATCAGACACTTTACTGTTCTACTTCACACAGACATTCTGCTCAAATGGGGCTCTTTAGACTTCACTTATCTCCATATTTCTGCTGAAAATTTGCATCTATATGCTTAGTTTAATCAGTTTTAGGCCATTTTTCTCTATATCAGGACAACGTTCTACTTCTTGTCCACTTCTTCAGGAATAATGTGATGTGATGGACGAGTAGTTGATCCTTTGCTTTAATGAGACCAAAAAAAAAAATCCCCTCCTCTGTACATATCCCTCACGTGGAGAGGAAAAACCAGACTGACTCTTTGGCTATGTCTCAGTTTCTAGCCTCTAACTCAAGTGTACTCTTTCTGTCTAAAAGAGCAAAAATACTAACAGCTCCTAGGAGTGATGACAACAATAAACACAAAGTTCTCTGGAAGTGACATGATGGAGGATACTGTTACGGCTATGAGCAAAATTTAAAATGTGTGACACCGACAAATGTTTGTTCAAAACTTTATGTAAAAATTGAAACTTTTAGATATGTCTCTACATTGGGTTACATTGACATTTACTGTAGTGTGTGATGATGGCAACTTGTCCAAAAATTCCACTTTACAGCTGACTACTGAGTGAAGTGTTGTGTGTCTGTTATATAGGGTCTTGTGAATGACTGTCAGCTCCCTTTCTTCTTCTTTTGACTGTTGCCAAGGTGCGTCATCTATTTCCATCTCACCCTATCCCTTGCATTCCCTTCTATCACACCAACCCTCTGCATGTCCTCCTTAACTACATCCATGAGCCTCCTTTATGGTCTTCCTCTTTTCCTGCCTGACAACTCTATTTTCAACATTCTTTGTCCAATATTCAAGATTCAAGAGAGCGTTATTGTCATTTCAACCACATATAGCTGACGCAGAACATAGTGAAATGAAATAGTGTTTCTCCAGGACCTGGTGCAACATATAAACATATGACATGTGACAGAGACAGGACTAGTTTTTTTTTTTTTCAACAGTTAAAAATTTAAGTTTAAAAGATTTAAAAAAAGAGATAAATAAATAAAGTGCAATGTGTGCAACATGTGCAATAGTTGCAACAATGCAATGCAATGCAAACAATGCAATGGACACCCTACAATGCAAAAACAGTACACAAGAAAGGCAAAAAAAAGAAAACACAAGAACAAGACACTAGCGCCGAAAGAAAGAAAGTGCCGTAGCAGCAACTGAGGTAGTGTAGATTATGTGTGTGAAT
>VUQH01032063.1:7515-23129 GCA_015106775.1 Etroplus canarensis
CCAGCCACAGGGGTCCACAAGCCAGTGTACTCCTAGTGCCGGTCCCAAGCCCGGGTAAATGGTGAGGGTTGAGTCAGGAAGGGCAAATCAAATATGCGGCTTCATAAGATGGTCCGCTGTGGCGCCCCCTAGCGGGAGCAGCCAAAAGAAAAAGAAGAAGAATTGACTTTAACTTCCAAATCCATCCCTCAGAGTCAGCAGTAACTTCACATACATCCACTGATGCGCCCCCATACCATCACAGACCCTGGCCTTGCAGCTTTCACTGATAACAATCTGGATGGTCGTTTCCATCTTTGGCAGGGAGAACGTGACACCAACTGACAGGAGCGTGGGCCTGGAGGACACCGTGGCATTTCTGCAAAGCGTTGATGCATTGCTTCCTCCTCGCATAATACAACAGTTATACGTTGCATTTCTGGATGCAGTGACAGACACTGTTATGTGACACTGGTTGTCCAAAGCACTCCCAAGCCCAGGTGGCTATGTTTGTCACATGATGGTTTCCTGAAGGCTCAAAGACCACATGCGTCCAGCAGTGGGTTCTGACTTTGCCCTTTGCACACTGAGATGTCTCCAGATTCTCGCTTCTCAGTATTACACACTGTAGATGTTCTCTGCAATCTTGCATTGAAAAATGTTCCTTTTGAGCTGACTTACAACTCTCACAGATATTGGAACAAAGGGATGGACCATGACCCATCCTTGTTTGCAAAGAGTGAGCCTTTGATGGATGCTGCTTTTATAGCTTGTGACGATGTGATATCTGCTCCCAATCAGCCTGCTTAATGTCTTACAAACCAGTGCCGTCAAATTCTAAACTGATGTGTATTTACAAAATATAATGAAGCTGAGCAGTAAAACTATTGAAAAACTCTTCTTTGTACTTTTGTCAGTGAAATAATTGTTCACATGAATTAAAACATCACAGATTAGTTTTTATTGCATTTTGCAAATATGGAGATGGAGTTTGTAAAAAACCTTTACGCATCACTTGTGCAGGTTCAAACAGCAGCTTTACATAGCCATGCTGAAACTGTTAGTCTGTGTCAGTCCTTTAAAAAACACAAAACAATTAAAACTTTGCATTCAGGTTTCTGCTTTTCTCACCACATACTTTTATGGGTATAAGAGCTAATCACAATGTCCTTCAAAATGTGTATATCTTTATATTGAAACCATATGATTTCAAAGACTAAAATATTCAAACCCAAGACATAATTTTACAGCTGCTTTATTTTATCAGACCAAAGATACTGTAGACAGGATTTTTCCAGAATGTTTGGTGTCTTTGGATATATTTGAAAAGCTTTTAAAAGTTTGCAGTGATGGTGTGTGTGTGTGTGTGAGAGAGAGAGACTTTTGAACATAAAAAAATATCCTGCTTTCAAAACCTCGGTAATGTTTTGCTATTCTATAGCTTAAGCTATAATGATAAACATCAATAACTATAAGTACGGGCAGTCTGTTTTCCTTCCTTCCTCTTCGGCTCATCTGTTAAATACTTTATGCAACCCTGGTTGGCACTAATTCTTGTCTTCCAGTTGATTACTCATCTATTATTCAATATTGTTTTGCAGTCAAGCCCGATCTTATATTCTACAACAACTTATGATATTCCCTATTTTGTTCAGAAGATTGAGTTTTCTCTCTGTCCTGCTTTGTTACATTGTTTGTATAGTCATTGGAGTCATGTCACTGCTTTCGTCCTCGGAGACCCTGAGACAGTGTGATAGCCCTCCTCACAAGATGTGCACTTTCATCCATCCTCCTCTCCTCCTTGTTCATGCCCTTCCTCCTTCCCGCCGAGACCTCAGCTTGCCAGAGGTCCTTGGCAGCGTTTGTCTGCCCTGCTGGTGAACCTTTTTTAGCTGGCACAATTCAAACATCAGTCCATCTGAGGCCCTGCCACTTAGTGTTAGGAGATGAGTTGGAGGGAGAACTTCAGGCAGGGGATGGGGTCTGATGCTTGGACAAGATGCGTGGTGAGGAAAGGATGGCACGGAGAAGGTTAGCAAGAGACAGATGAGGGCGAGAGGGCTGTCTGGAGGGAAATTTGGAACAGGGAAGAGGGATGTCAACACTGAGGCAAGCTCGAGCACGAGACACAGAGGTAACCTGACAAATTAGGATTTGATTAACTGCGAGCAAAGGAGTCAAGGAGAGTGATGCTGTGACAAGATTATCTGAGGGTTGAGGAAAGAAGAGAAAGGTCACAATCTGCCACTCTTCTTTTCCAACTTTGCACTTACCAACTTTTTGAAGCAGAACGAAGTTGAATAAAATGGGGGGAAAAGAAAGAAAGAGATGGTGTTACTGAAAAAAGAAATCCATTGCCTATACAGCATTGTGTTTTCTGGTAGAGAACACAAGACAGGGACATGTCAAAAATAAGTAGCTGAAAAAGGAAGAGAACCCAGTGAGAGTGACCTGAAAGCAGTACAATGTTTTTTTCCATTAGAAAATGAATTGAGAACAGAGATTTTGCATAGAGTTGCTGAAAGTAGCAAAGAATAGAAGAAAGAGATCAGAAGTGAATGAGGGAAAGTAGTGCGGGTTAAAGCAAACAGAAAGGTGTTGGGAGTGTGGGTGTTGTTCAGCCAGAATACAAAAAAGATTTAATTTTCCTTTTTCATAGTTCTGTATTCCTTTTATTTAGAAGTCCCTCACTGCACAGGAACGGCTTGGTAACTCCTAGACAATTTGTATGGAAATTCACCTAGAAGAGTCCTGGCTATTAACAGCCATAAATAGTAAGTTAGATGAGGAAGCCAATGTGGTTATTGCTTTTGTTAAAATTAGTTTTTCCACCTTAATGCTAATTTCTTCATCCCCAAAGTTACATGTTCGCTACGTGACATTCAGATTCTACAGCTTTTGTGAAACACAGAAAGGGCATGTAGAGTTTGTCCTGTGAGTACAGCTGGATTAGAATAGAAGTTTTATTGTCATTGTCCAGTGCAATGAAATAATGTGTAACAGCTCTCTGGCAATTATACAAGAAATCTAATAGTAGTAACAGTAGTAATATTCTTGATTTAAAGTGCAGCAGTGTATATAAAGTGAATATGGGGGATGCTGCACACAATCTGAAAGTCTTAGATTTGGCAGTGGTTTAGCTTTGAATGCATGTGAAATGTTACAGTAGACTAGGTCCAGGGTGTTCTCTTGTCGGAAAATCAGCGTATTTGTGGAATTTGGGCGGGATAGACTTCAGATTTAAGTGGTTGAAGTTTCCCACCACGATAACAATGCTGCCTGGCTGGTGCGATAATTTCTGGCTAATGGACCATGTAGTTTCTCCATGGCTAGCCAAGCATTAGCTTGTGGAGGTAAATTCACGAGGCAAGTAGAAAGGTCTACACTGAACCATCATGTAGTCCATATCCAGAAAGCAATAGCTGTCCATGATTGCTGCCTTAGTACACCAGTTGTTATTGTGGATATGCACAGGCTGCCACCTTTGCTGGCGTGGCTAGTTCTGTCCGCTCTGAAGACGGTTTGGTTTGCTAACTCAATAGCAGCGTCCGGTATGATTTGGTTCAGCCAAGTTTCTGTTATGATCATAATAGTCCAGATTGTTCATTGTGATCCGTAGTCTTAGCTCGTCCGTCTTATTATGAAGAGACCGGGTGTTGGCGAGGAAGACACTCAGCACCGCTTGTTTGTGGGGGTTAGCTTTCAGCTTAGCATGTACCCCACCACGCTTCGCAGTCTTTTGTTTACAGTGTCTCCTCTGCCTACACCCAGCAGTGGTGGGATGAGAATGACCTCTGGTGGGCGCCGGATCGCCCGAGGTATAAAATCCCAACGTTTACTATATTATTGGAGTCAAGTACAAATAAATTCAATTCAGTTCAATTCAATTTTATATATATATTTATATATATAAATAAATAAACATAAAATGCACACAAAACTGACGAAACCAGAGGAGCGCCGAGCCGCTGCGTCTGCGCGCCGCCATCACACTCTTAGTTAGTTCCATATATATGTTTTATGATTCTGCCTAGAGACAGCTGCATTATATGTACAAAAGCATTGGGTCAGCTGCGCATTACCCCTACAGAAGCGCTGACATCCCATTTTAAATCTATAGGCATTAATGTGGAGCTGGCACCCCATTTGCAGCTACAAGAGCTTCAACTCTTCTAAAAAGGGGCTCTGTGAGAATTTTTGCCCGTTTATCCAGAAGAGCATTTGTGAGGTCAGATACTGATGTTGGACGAGAAGGCTTGACTTGCAATCTCTATTCTAGTTCATCCCAAAGATGTTAAATGGGGTTGAGGTCAGGGCTTTGTGCGGGCCAGTCAAGATCTTCCTCACCAAACTCATCCACCCTTGCTCTGTGCACTGGGGCGTGATCATGCTGGAACAGAAAAAGCCCTTCCCCACACTGTTCCCACAAAGTTGGAAAAATGGAATTGTCCACAATGGCATGGTAAACTGAAGCATTAGGATTGAGCAGAAGTAAGAAGCCCAGTTCAAACCCAGAAAAAATGTCTCCACAGTGTAATTCCTTGTCCAGCTGGTTCAGTGCAGTCAGTAGGTGAAGTTCTTCTGGCATTCGTCAAACCCAGACTCATCCATCAGATGGCCAGACAGAGAAGTGTGATACAAAATGTCACACCACAAAATTTGCTGCCATAGAGTCTAGCACGGCGTACATCACTCCATCCAACGCTTGGTGATGTAAGGCTTTCATGAAGCTCCTCGGCCATGGAAACCCATGCCATGAAGTTCCCAGCACACAACTGCTGATGTTAATGCCAGAGGAGGGTTGGAACTGTAACTATTCAGTCAGCAGAGCGTTGGCCACTTTTTTACACTAGGCGCCACAGCACTCAGGGACTTTATGTAGCCTGTCACTTGGTGAGTGCCATGAGTTGCCATGGTTACTGAATGCTTCCACTTTGCAATAATACCACTTGCACTTGATCGTGCAATATCTAGGATGGACGAAATTTCACAGACTGACATGTGGCAAAGCACTGTGCTGGAATTCAGCAAGCTCTTGAAACCAGCCCATTTAAAGGAACTCATTGTAACGGTAGACTGCGTGGCTAGGTGACTGATTTTATACACCCATGGCAATGGGACTAAATAAAACACCTGAATTTAGTGGTTAAGGGGTATGGCCCAATACTTTTGTCCATGTAGCGTATATGCTAAATATAGACTCAATGAGTATACATTCTGCTTTAATTGGAAAAAAAAAATAGAACAATGACAAACCATGTTTATAATTCACTCATGCACTGGTCAAAGTCAGTCACTTGATCTCTCACCGAATGAGTGTTTCACTTCTTGCAGGAGAGAAAAGTAAAAACAGAAAAATATATGAACATCCAGCCCCCGGTGGACAGCTGCAGCAAAAGCCCAGCAAAGCAGTTCAAAGCTAATTAAGTGACTCAGCTGTGCTTGATCAAACTGTTAGCTGTTTATTTAAAATGACAAAACCTGTTTAAGTTCTTCATGTATTTTATGTGTAAACATCCTCTTTTTGTAAATGAACTAGTAAATAAAGTGGTTAGATAAAGGCAGTGAGATAAAAAAAAATCCCACTGTGTTATAATAAAGTAGAGAAAGGAAGTGGCATGAAAAGAACAGACGTGAAATGCAAGGGTACTTTTTGAACTCTGCTTCCCACTGGAAAGATCCTGCTAAATTACTAAGCTGTGAAATAAAATGCCACAGTGTCACATTTAATATGAGTTCAGGTAAATGTGAATACTTTGTGCTTAAAACTCTTGTTAACCTTCATATATTGTATGTGGATTTGTATGCTCACCTTCAGACAAATTATATTTTTGGATATTCATCTGCCCAGTGTGTACTTGACAGGCTCTTTAGGGTGCACCATCATTTGGAACCAGTTCAGAGAGCATTTCGCTTTAAATTTGTAGCATCAGAAACCTCCCGCCGACTTTACATGAAGAAACACCATCAAAGAAACCTTTGATACTTTTATTTCTTAAAGTTGGTGAGCAACAGTTGCTGCAGCATTCCCCCTATGCTTCAAAGAACAATGTCACTAAGAACATAATGTCTGCATCTTGAGTTTGATCAGCGGAGCAGCGTGGCAGTCATGAGCTCTTTCTGACATTTGACAAATTGCTTAGATAAGTGAGGAGGGTGGTAACACTTCTTAGCTACCGATACATTCAGGTCAGTAGGTTGGTGTACAAACAAAGCGATGGGTGTCACTTCAGTGAACACCGCTGTTGTTCTAACAAGGACAATTACCCTAATACTCGCTTGGAATTAAAAACCTCATTAAAGAAACTTAATTAATGATCTGGAAAGTAAAGGATATTAACAAATAGGGAGCAATAACGCTGCATTTGCCACATCTAATCTACATGTCTCATTCTCCTTTGCAATCAAGTATAACATTTCATATTCATAATAGGGAATTTAAATTGTAATATTATGCGGTGGATGTTTTTTTTTTTGACATTGGATGTCTATGAGGTAAAAATTCCCAAGGCACATCTCTATCCATTTATGGTAAATAGTGCTATTATAGCATGCTGCTTGTTAGTAGAAAAGCCACAGATAAGCTATTGTACTGCCACAACATTAGTGCCCGTGTGACAAGGTTGCATATTTTTTTGGAATGAGCTCAGAGGACCAGAGAAATTAATATGGAATAGATAGTGAGTACTAAGGACAGAAGTTAGGGCAATTTGTGTTCTTCCCTCCACTATGTGACTTTGAGAGCACAGTGTGTTAGAGAGATAAAGAAATGGGGGAAGTGACATTAGTCTGAGTCAGTGAGGATATTTGAGAAGGCACTGAAGAGGAGGAGAAAATGAAAAGGTAATAGGATGGAGGGCAGATTATGAGTTTGTTTAAAGAAAGCACAGTGGATACCAGAGGTAAGGACAAGACTTGAATACTAAAAATCCAGAAATTGCTAAATGTAAAAAAGATTGAAGATTCTTGAAAAAACAATCCTAATAGTTAAACAATGTGAAATATATTGCTTTCTTGTTTGTCCTCAATGTTTTTTATCTTTCTCAAGTTCAGAAATTAAATCACTCTGGCTATTGTATTTATAGGCACAAAGCCCTGCTGGTTTTCTTAGCAGGAAGTCATACTCACCTGGATATAATTTAAAAGCAATCACTGTAACTAGAGGGATGTAGCTTGTAAGATCAAAAACATGCCTCTCAAGGACTGCATTAACATGCACGGATTCTTCTGCTATATACTGTGCATGTGCTTTTCAGGGCACTAACAAAATGTAATATCCAGATGTATGGTGGTAAGGTGGGAACTCATTCCATCACTGCTTTGCTGCTGCAATAATAGCACCTCTGAAGGAATAATATATATATGCATGTATGAAAATGCCAACTGTAAACTGCCAAACACACAGAGCTGATTTCTATTTATACTCTTTGTGAAACTATAATTACACAGTCTGCTTGGTTTGCATGGCAGAGCCAACAGTTGGCAGCAAGAACATGTACAATAAATGTCAACGTAAGCTAGGGAACATTTCAGTTTTCCTTTGGCTTGTTAATGCAGACCAGTCCTCTCAAAAATTCATCTTATGAAGCCAAATGTCCTCAGAAAGATCTAAGACCTTTTTTTCTTCTGTGTTCACTCTTTGATTTACATTTGAGTTTCTGGTATAATAACAGATCTAGACATGCAGAATACACAGAAAAAAAAAAAAGTGTGGACTCTTACTTGGGTCTGACAGGATGGAGTCAGTCTTGGGCAGAAACTGGTCACAGCGGATTCCTTGGTAGCCTTCTCGACACCTGGTGGATAGAGAAGAGAAATAATTATTAGCCAGTGACTCAAAGCGGTCAGCTGGAGAACATGCGACTGCAATTGATGTTATACATCAAATTCATTAAACCTGACCTATTATACATTTTCATATATGATAGAACTCTGAAGTCCTGTGAAAATGTTTTTTTTCACAACACTGTACATACTGTAACTATGGTAGCATTCATATTAAAATGGCTAAAGTTCTGTTTGTTAAGGTTAACATATTTATAAGTAACCCCAACTGTTTTTACTTTGCATCTGCATGATATCAAAGGAGGGGAGGGGTTTCTTAAGTCAGCCAAAAAATAAGAAAGAATGACCCTAAGGTAGGAGGATGGGAGTCAAAATGGTTTTGACAGTTCAGCCAAGGGTGTTCCTCAAGGAGCCTGTTCGGATCCCCTAACTGTTAGATTTTAGAAAACCCTTCAAACACACCATGGACTTCCTTGGGACCCTGCTATTGTTCTGTCCTCCACTGGCAGCTCCTTTGCAATGTATCATCCACGTTGGAGTCCTTACAGAGACATGATGCCCACCTACAATCAGCTGGCTGCTAGTTCTCTACTCAACCAACACTGCAATGCAACACTGGGGCTAGGACTTCAGAGCCAAGCTAAAAGGGCCCCCACGGTTGAACAGGCTGTCCAGACCAAGCCTTTGGCCATTGCTGCACAGAAAAGGGGAAAGACTACAACTCAGCTGCAAAGCCGAGTGCAGGTTCGTCCTACCCAGCGCTCTGTGTTTCCCAGGTTCAGAAGGAGAATATACCCACCAGGCAGGCACCATCTCAGCCAAATGCTGTCACAATTCAGGACAATGAGAACCACAAAAGAGGGGCCACACCAAAGCCCAGAGTAAGCTAAAAAAATACTCCAAAATAAGGAGCTGAAATAAGCATAATAGCCCCCCCCCACTTCAAGGAAGAGCTGGTCTCCCATGTTCAGTCCCTTTTCCTCCTGGTGATATGGGCTTTTCTTCCTGTGTTACACCTTCAAAATCACTCCATTCAAAATTTCAGCGTTACTATTTCTACCCAAGACTTCTTGTCCATCTGCTTTTTTTCTGCTCTACTACCGGCGGTGATGTCAGGAGGTCCAGTAGCTATCTCCTTCCTCATTCTGGGACTCTGCTCTGTGCGGCTCTTCTAATCACCCAAATTTTTCATGCGCATTTCTTTTCCTATCACTTTTCTTCCAGTTCTCTTCTAACTTAAAATGATGTAAATGCTCGAGCTGTACAGCCTCCACATTTAAGAAAAAACCCAAGCGAGGCTCAGTCATGTGAAGGAACGCAACCTGACAGAAATTATTATTACTGAGGTGATTTTTGAGGGGGTAGAAGGCTTCACTAAAAAATGTTTTCTTGAAGAAAGCAGCAGCCAAAATCACAACCGGTGCTGAAGAGGAAAGGGAGGATCCAATGTGCATCAACCCTTCTCACTGCAAAAACAGTCTTAAGTTCCTTATTTGGTCAGAAATGTCACTACATGCACCACACAATCAATGCAATGGGGAACTTTCTCCTAAAAATGAGAACAGTGTTGAAATGTAGATGAACCTTCCAGCAACACCTTTTTCCTTTTTCCCCCTCCTCATGTGCTAAATTAACTGAAGATACATTCTATGGTTTCTGGATAGCCCTCAGACTTTTTAAGAAATTTAAACTGTTGAATTTGATTGGCACATTAGTGAGAGCACCAGTCTGGCAATGATCATTAAGCAGCTAATGAATTCTGAAATGTGCTCGGGCTGCCCTTCAGAAAATGTCCCAGGAAAAGGCAGGATGTATTTTTAATTAATTTTAGCTCAATAAATATCTCCTTATCAACACATGGAAGTGAAACTGTGTCTTACAGAACAGAGAGACGCACAGAAACTAAAATGAGGGTATGAAGCCTAATTGGACGTCGCACTTGGTTGGGACATCAATAGTTGCCTCCGGCCAACTGTACCTTGCTTGCTGCTCTGCTTTTTCTGCCCTTCCTGAGGAAAATGCAAGTCTCATACACGCAAAATTCTTAAGCAAGAGAAATAGTTTGTGATGATGCTGTATTTAAATTTGAAACCATTGTTTTACTTAATAATTTGGCCAATTTCCAACTATTCTGTTTTATGAAGTCTCACTTTTCATTTCTACTCGACATGCATCCCCATTTCTCCCCAGTTTGCCTCTGAGTTTATGTCAGGTCTGACAAGCTGACAGCAGAGCAAAGGAAAAACTGATTCCTGCAGCTGGAAACAGAGGACATCTTTGTCCACGCAGACAAAAGACTGGAGCTTTGCATGTGGATCAAGCTTGAAAGAACTGAAATGTAGCACATTAAATATTTTTGTTCCATGCAGGATATTGGTGACTCATTTCTGATTTTCAGTTCTTAAATCAACTAGGTGGGGAAATGTACCATGGTCCTGGGTTTTTGTGTTCCTTTTCTGGGTTTTTCAGTATTCTGTGTGTTGTTTTGGGCATTGTTTGGGTGGGGTGCTGTGCCGGCCCAGCACAACACCCCGCTCACGATGTCCTCTTCCCCGGCCACCGGCATCAGGCGACGCCGAGGACTGAAGGCCCGGTCCACACAGCAAGCCGAGATCGGAGCCCCCAGAAACCGCCCAGCCGCAGCATCAGCCCTGCGACAATCCTCCCCCCCGGAACCCAAAAGCTTTGGTTTCCCGGACGCTGCCCGGCAGGTCATGAAAAACAACGCCAGTTAGCGCCATCTGTGGATGGAGCTACGGAGCTACAACAGCTTCTGGTCGTCCTCGAACCTCTGACTTTCGAACACTAATACCACCGTCCCGGCGTCCACAACACCCAAACACCCGAGTACCGGGTCAAAACAGGGACAATCACAGGGGTACAAGCACCACCTTGGTTCCGGAGTGGCCGTGCGCTACCATCGCGCTGCCATCGTGCTGCCATCTTGGCCCAAGGTCTTGTTATTATCTCCACCCTGCTTGTGTCTCCTGTCTCTAGTCTCTGTGTATTGGTTCATGTTCTCTTTGAGTCCTTGTTTTTATGTTCTTTGTGCTGTTTCTGTGTGCTGCTGTGATCCTGGGTTTGGTATTTGCAGTTCTGTTCATGACTTCCTTTAGTTCTCACTCCCAGTTTTAGTCCTGCTTATGTTAGTTCTCTCTGTCTCCTCTGTGTTTTCCTCTTGTGCTCCTGTCAATTTAAAAAGTCAGTGTTGCGTCATCATTTCCTGTCAGTATATTGATCTGTTTTACTTTGATGCCAGTTCATGCATTGTGTTTAGTTTTGCTTCCTGTCCTTGATTGTTGCCACCTGTGCTCCTCTCCCTCCTGTTTCTCATTTGTCATTAGTCTGTGTGCACATATACCCGTGCCTCCCTCTGCTGTGTCGTGTTGTTAGTCTCCATCTCTGATGTCGCTGTGTGCTCTTGGTTTCCTCGCAGACTCGTTTGTTATAATGGTGGAGAGATTTGAGAGATTGAACCATTTGGAACAATTGATTCGGAAAAAGATTCAATTTTGAACGCTCGAAACATCTCACCACAGTGACATCTGGTGGCCAAATACATGTTTAATTTTTACACTCAAACTGTGGAATGTTTTCATGTCTCGTGACTTTTTGTGTTGGTTTGGAAGGACATTTATTTTAATCCCTCAGTACCTGTAGGGGGTGCTTCTATACATTTCTGGACATATTCTTTAATAACAAAACAACACAAACAAAATATGAAATTTACAAAAAGCCATAATAATAATAATATAATAAACGAACGATGTCTATCAAAATATCTTTCTTTGATTTCACACACGAGAACCTTCACCATAACCTTTTTAAAGGAGCAGTAAGAAGCAAATGCTTCCTAAGCCCCGCCCCTGTTCTACACATCATGTAACTGGTGATAGAGGCTAATATAAACATGCACTTCATCTGTGAAAATAATATGCCATACAATACACGAATCCATACAGTGCAAAAATGTAAAGCTAGAGTTTCAACACATCTACCTCAGCGATATACTGCTTTATAAATATTTTTGCCATTTTTATTTTTTTTCCCAAAATCAGTACAACACACTCAGATAAATGAGGCAAGACTTAGGACATAAACTACAGTTTAGAAAAGCTTTTTAATGTTTTACAGATGACGGGTGGTGAATCAGCTGCCAACCAGGCAGGGACCTGAGAAATAATTATTTCTGTACAGAGCTGAACATGTTTATTAGAACAGCTTTTATAAAAACAGACCATCCAGCATCATGAAGGTCTTTAATGCAGACTTTGTCCTTTCCAGTGAGTTCTCTACATTTTATCATTTTGAATAGGGAGGAGGAAATTAAACTTGAATTCACATTTTTACCTTTTCACCTTTCTGAAAGAAAAAATAACAAGATCAGTGTTTATTCAGATGTTTCACTGAATTTAAGTTCAGAAGCAAAACACCGAAGACGTTTCAGAGCAGCTGGTGATGTAATGGAGCTCGATATGGAACAGTCACATGACATCCTCCTCTTGATACAGAAGTCAGAATAATGTTTCCAATCAAAAGGTGATGAGACGATGAGACACAGCTATGACACTTAATCTGATTTGAAACAAAAGACATGTAACAAATAACAATGCACTGAATAAAACCTGGATACATATACTGAATTCTAAACTTGAACTGGTTTCAAAATGGAGTTTGAGCTCTCTGGGTGGAGCTGTGACTCAGCACAACAGAGCTCTGTCAGGTTTGGAGTGTACTGTCAAGTGACAATCTCTACTCTGCAGACTGAAATGCTTGATTTTTGAAGCATTTTCTCACAGCTGTAAGGCATTATAAGAAACCGCAGTGGTGCGATAGATCGTGACACTTTTTTAACAGTCACTTGACACGCTATCAATCTGCCTTTTTCAGGCTCACAGCAGGAAAAGTACAGGTGTGAGGTGATGTTTCTCAGTGTACTGATGATCTCACAGCAGACGCTGTGTGAGGCCAGTAATGCACTTAGAAACATTCAGCAGCTTCGTCGGCATTGCTGGGGAATCAGTTCCAGCCCCAGAGGAACATTACTGGTCAGGCATGTAATTACTATGGGCCGGCCCTAACAATCAGAGTAATTAGAACTTTTAATTAAACAGTGGATTCATTTTAAATAATTCAGTTCTGTTAAAAGGCCGCCAATGATGGCTGCCTTATTTACTGTACAATTTAATGATGACTCTTGATATACATTAGCTACCCAAAGTACTGGGCTGTTATTTACAAGCATGGCAAAGTATGTTAAATTGGTGTAGCCTGATGACAGATGCTCAGCTGCTATCCAGTCCTGGTAGTCGAGGTGACTAATAGCCTGGTAACTGCACTTCTCCATGCTGCCGTTGATAACATGGTTACAGCATTAATCTTGGATGTGGAAACTGTGGATGTACTCGCTGAATAACATCATTATTAGGTGAAACTTTCTTAACCCAGCTACAGGGGCCACATGCAAGTGTACTTCTAGTGCTGATCCCAAGTTAGGTAAATGGGGAGGGCTGCGTCTGGAAGGGCATCTGGCGTAAAATCTTTGCCAAATGCAGATTTATAATGCATGATCTGCTGTGGCGACGCATAACGGCAACAGCCGAAAGAAAACGATCGGGTGAAACTTTCTTGGGCTTGTCTATTTTCAGAGAACTTGCCATGTTTTTTCTCATCAAGGCCAGCCAGATGCTAGCTGAAGTAAAGCTGTCGTCACCCTCTGGAGTCCACGGACGTGCTGGCGAGTCCGCATCCTGCGACAGAACTCTTGCTTTTACGCTCAGGGGATGCAGCTACCGTGTCCAAATCACACGAGCGATGTGCGGCCATTTTTATGTCGGACTCAAATCAGTGCAGGGTGCACGTGAAAGTTCAGAAACTTAAGACTTTTTTTTTAAAACCTATAATCCCAATAAAGAATCAAAGTAGTATAGAAAAATTCTAAAAAAGTAATGAAACAAAAATCTATCCAGGAACGCGAGGAAACGTTTTGCCCGTGAAAATCGTTTAATATCTAAAACTGGGGCCAATCCGCTGTGGGATTATCAGATCCCAGTGAACCTGAGAAACAAGCTGAAGACGTCTGATCTTCCCTCATGATTACTGTACTTTACTCTAAAGGTCCCTGGTTCGAGTTTAGGTGGGGACACGTCAGGGAGGGTAAAACCTCTGCCAAGTTACAGAAGCAGATTACTCCGCTGTGGCAACCGCTCGGTGAAGAATGCAAGGGAGCAGCCGAAAGGTACTCTATTGTCCCCGCTGTGTAGTGGTTTACACATTAGCCTTACAGCGAAAGGTCCCCGGTTCAATGCCAGGTATGGACACAACCTACCGCTCCTCTGGTGGTATACTGTATATATATCCATGAAGTTTGAAACTGCTCAAAATCTGTCGTGAGTTATTGTGATAACATTGAAAATCTCTATGGTGGCTGCGGATGTGGTGGATGTGGACGTATCAGTGGTGCCACCAGGCCAAAATCATAGGATCTCCTGACTTTAGTCTGACAGCAATAATAATAATAATACATCCCAAATTAAAATATAAGAAAATAAAACAGTGAAATAAGGTGAAAAGTGCTTTAGTACAGTTTTATAAAGGGGTCTGTTGACATCGTATAGACCGAAGAGCAAGTCAGATTTCTGAATGAATGGTAAATACTGTTTGAGATGTTAACCTAAGGATGTGTGTTTGTCAAGTGTGTATTTTAGTAAATGGCTTAACCTTTTCATTACAGTATGGGCTTCTTCCAGTCATATGTATCACCATCATGTCACCTGGCTTGCAAATAATATTATCCATGCTGCTCACGAGGCCTCAAACATTTCATGTTTTGTCAAGGCAACAGTTTTACCACCTCTCCTCCAAGTTTCTTGTTTTCAGCTTTTAGCATCTCGGTGTGTGATGCCAAATATATGTTGTGTGGGAGCAAGAGAACAAAACAAACACAAACAATGCAGTGACTTTGGTTTAAAGATGTGATTTAATGATTTCAAAAGTGTAGGAAGATGCGTTAGAAATTTTAAAGGTTTTCATGGTCTTATATAAAAGCGCCTCACCAAACCCAGCCACAGGGGCCACACGCAAGTGTACTCCTAGTTCCAGTCCCAAGCCCTGGTAAATGGGAAGGGTTGCGTCAGAAAGGGCATCCGGTGTGAAATCTTTGCCAAATCCAAATGCTAATTCATAATACATGGTGTGACAACCCCTAAAGGGAGCAGCCAAAAGGAGGAGAATATAAAGCACCTGACCAGAGGAGCTGGATTTCTCTGATGACCTGAGCCCACTCAGTCTGGTCTCATTTCCAAACAATGCTGCCGTTTTGTCAAAGGATCTGGCAGATCTGCTCGAGGTGTCCTTTGGCAGTGCCCTGATGCTCTGGATAATGGTTTTGGTAAGAACTGTCTCACTTATGAACTGTCACATATGGGCAGTTGTTCAGGCCTCCTTAAGCACTTTGAGCTCACTTGTTAAATGCCAGATATTTAAGCCAGGACCTTTTCTTAAACCTAATCAGATATATTTTTGTCCCTAAACTTGAGCAAACAGTGAGTGAAAGCAAAGCTAAACAAGCAGGAGCGTAATGATTATTACTTTAGAAATAGAAGCATTATGTTTCAGCGTGTGTCGTGGCACAGATGGACAAACCAACTTGCTATTTGTGACACCTGCAGCTTATTACAGTGTCAGTATTTGATGCCCAGGGAGAAACCATGTGGCATAGAAGATGCCTGCCTGGGCTTCACCTTTCAAATCATATGCTTGAAACAAAGTCTGTCCTGTCAGCAGGTCAATTAAAACACAGATGGACTTTTCTCTTTACCAAAAAAAAAAAAAAAAATCTCAATGGCCCG
>VUQH01032063.1:28482-40420 GCA_015106775.1 Etroplus canarensis
ACAGCCTACCAATAAGCTGATAACATTCAAATAGGTTGTTTGGCTTATGGAGTACACATAATTACCTTTGAATTTCGAAAGAAAGCAGGCATCATTTAGAGACTGGATTGAGTGTCACTTAATCGCTTAAAGGCAGATTAGACATGTGCATACTAATAATATATAAAAACAGTGACTGTGTGAAAAAGGGTCAATTATTTGGTCAAGGTTAAATGCTATTTCAAAGTGTCCTGTCTAATAAACAGGAGTCACATAGGCCACTTAATGCTCAAGTTACTCCTGTGTCATGGTGTAATTACAGTCTGATCTGATTTCAGTTTAATTTCTGAAAATGGCCGTTACAGAGAGATAATTACTAAACTAGCTTTTTGAGCCCAGAATTTCTAAGATGAAGAGGAACATTTCTTTTGCAGGCATTTTAAAAGCTTATCTAACTCCACCTCAGGGCTTCTGTTAGGAGCTGAGGTAACTTTGGAAAACCAAGGTATGCAATTAGTATAACCATAATTGAATCAAGTGCAAAGACTAAGTAAACCCCCCCCCCCCAAAAAAAAATCCTTCCAGATGTGATCCTAAAATTTTAACCCAATTCCTCATTTCAGCAAGAAATGTTCTTCTATTAATATACTCAGAAGTTTGCAGCTTCTAGTTCTTCGGTGCTTTCAATTGCTGAGCTTCTCTGGCATTTAAATAAAACATGTATCTCACTGAATGTTGCATACATGCCGCAGAGCAAACCCTCCTTCCTTTCTCTCCATTGGCCCCATGAAACCTCGCTTCCATCTTGCAAACTATTCACGAGAGACAAGAGGTTACTCAATAATTCAGAGCTCTGACTGGTCACTGACCCTCGAATTAAAACAAAAAAAATCACCACTGTCTTTGATGTATCGTTCCTTATGTTCATCTTCCTTTTCTTCTCTCCTACACCTCTTCTTTTTACATAGCATGCTGTAATACATGTCAACCAGTATGACTGACTGAAATAAAAAGTAACTGAAATTTAATTAAGTATAATACAACTTAATTACACATAAGACATCAAGCAGTGAATGAAATTCAACACTGAACTTTACACCGGAACCTCTTGCTGTCAAACAGTGAAGGCATGAAGGCCTTTGGCAAAGAAAAAGTCTATTAAAAGTGTATTCATTACTGAAATGACTTCTGCTGTCTATGTATTTCAAAAGCATATATGTTTGCCAAAATACAGCTAAATACACAAGTCAAGTTTCTTTGCAGAAAATTAGTATTTCATACTCAGGAGGCGACCTTCAGGGTATTTCTTTAATGTCATTTCTGTCTTGTCACAGGAATGAATGCACCAACAGCAAGATAATACGAAGATTTGCTCAAAGGATGGTAGGAACACCTCAGGCTGCTTGGTGAAGTCCTCCCTGTACACTTCAGCTCTGCTTTTCATTTCAGGAGAAGTCACCTAAGTACATTTTCCACTCTGGGAGACTATCATGTCACTCTCCATAAGCCCATTCCTCTGTATGTTATTCAGTGATCTTGATAGAAGCTGGAAATACCATTAACTGTAAGATAAGGCTCAAATCCAAACCCTTATCTCCGTTTCAGTCTACCCTCTCTCTGTTTTACGCTCCCTCTCTTTGACTTTCTCCCTTTATAAATATTAACACTTTATCACTTAGACCACTTATCTCTGTGCATAATAATTTCCTCTAAGTCACTTTGATTAGATGTTAGATGTCGTTTTCATACTGTAAGATGACAGTACGATTCAGGGAATATCTCTAATGCATCTGGATGTTAAAGGAGGTAGTGAGGTACTTAGATCAGTCAAATTAGCTGTTATCACTGTATTTGGCAGGCAACAAGTTTTAACCTCCAGTCTTTAAGCATCAGCAACCTGCATTTTAGATACAGACATTCATAAATGTTGCCTTTTAAATCTAAGGAAGATGGTGTATGCTGTAGTCTTACTTACGTTTGATGTGGATGTACTTCATTGGTCTCCACATGGCTCAATTTAATCAGAGTCAGAATACTTCATTAATCCCTGGGGAAAACTGTATTTTGTTACATTTTGTTATCATCACCGTTAACACCTTGGGGATAGAATGAAATGCTGACTGCAAGTTGTTATTTAGGTGAGGGAGACCTTACTAATGGTTCTGTGGCTGAAAGGGAGACTTTATGTCAAGGACAAGAAAGTGTGAAAGAGTGTAATCATAGGAGTCTGTGCAGTTCTGTGAAAAACCAAATACACTCTTACTCCCTCCATTGGAATTAACAGGTACTGCTAATCACATGCATGTAATTAATTAATCATCAGCCACTGTGACCACCTCAATACAAGCAGACGTTTTGGCAGTTTGCTGTCTGGAGCATTCAGGTGTGTGTGTTAACACACTGCCACAATCTTTCCAGTAGAGGACATCCCAGCAAATCCACCCCAAGGTCAGTCTGTGCAACATTCAGAGAAATTGCAAAGCTTTTTTTCAGACTCTACAG
The DNA here is from genome assembly GCA_015106775.1 of Etroplus canarensis. Taxonomy (NCBI): domain Eukaryota; kingdom Metazoa; phylum Chordata; class Actinopteri; order Cichliformes; family Cichlidae; genus Etroplus; species Etroplus canarensis. The sequence continues at coordinate 30,964 of VUQH01032063.1, forward strand.
CATGTATGCAGCATGGCATGCAAAAACGTTAACGTTCATGACAGCTTGTTTGAAAGGTTTTCCAGGATAGAGCCTCTTCTCTTTTGAAAGAACACAGAAGCAAAGCTTAGGTTTGCAAAGTTGTATCTGAACAAAGCAGTAACACTTCTTAAATGTCTTTTTGACAGATGAGACCAAAGAGGAGACGTCTGGCCATAATGCACAGCACCACATTTAATGAAAACAAACCGCATATCAGCACAAACACCTCATAGCGACTGTCAAGCAACAGCGGTGGAGGGGTGATGATTTGGGCTTGTTTTGGATCCACTGGATCTGGGCACCTTGCTGTCACTGATTTGACAAGGAACTCTGCAAAACAAAGCATTCTAGAGTGTGAGGACATCTCACATTTGACACATCTAAACATCTAAAGCGTGTTTGAAATTGAGCCATGCACAAGCACAGTGATCTGAAGCACCGCACCAAGACTTAACGTGTTGCAATGGCCCAGTTAAAGTCCAGACCTCAACCCAATTGTAATACTGGTGTGGGACCTTTTCAGAGCTGTGGGCTAAGATTCCTCCACAACAATGAGAGAGACGGATAAAGACATACAGAATACTGTAACGTCTAGTTATTGCTGCTGAATGTGGTTCTACAAGTTATTGAACTGTGGATTTTTTACTTTATTCCACAGAACTACCGAGAGTCCTGGAGTAGATTCTTTGCAGTCCTGTGGATTGGAGTGTAAAGTACAAGGGAACCGAGTATAACCCTACACTTTCAACAAGGAGCTCTGCAAAGACAAAACAAAAGACTCTAACCACAAGACAGCTGGGACACTGTATTTAAAACAAAGCCCTTGTCTGACCTTTACAGGTCTCCACCTGGGTGACAACCTCTGGAGCTGAAGAAAGTAACTCATATCAGCTCATGAGACGCACTGAACTGGATCTCTTGAATGTGTTTATTGTATTTGTGCCTTTTTAGAGAATTTTGAATAGAACGATTTGATAAATATAAACCCCGTGGAGTCGACGGACGCACCGGCACGTCTGCGCCACATGACCAAACTCTTGTTTTTATGTGCAGGGGCCGCAGGTCCTGACTGCGTGCCGGTCAGGATATCTGGACGAGTAGTGCACGTCCAGATCACATGACTGAACTTCATTCTCCACTTTTGGTGAGCGAAAATCTAGTCTTTCATGAGACTATTGCCCCAAGTTAGCAGGCAGGCTATCTGTGTCTGTTTTTTTTAGTGCCAAGTCATGAGCTAACATTAGCAAACTTAATTTGCATCCAAAAACCGTGTGGGTGCACAGTCAGTCCTGACTTCAAAATGTAAAAGCTGCAAAACTGCTAAGATTAATACGTTAAAATGTGGAGCCCAGAAACAAGTTGTTGACTTCTATCTCGATGCCTCCTAAAAAGTGAGACCTTACCAGAGGGGTCAGCTCCAAAAGAAAAGCCTAATTCTTTTTTCTCTGAATTCTAAATAATCAGTTTCTACCTCGAGTTGACTTTGTTTTCCACCTGAGATTCTAGCGTGCCCTTTGAAAATATTAACACAAGGGAAACAATGCACTTAGTTAAATATGGTACCACAGGGGTGGTAGTGTTTATCACATCCTAATTTCAGGAGAAAAGAAAAACACCCAAATGCCAGCGGAGGATTTATGCAGGAGCCTACAGTTTGTGTTGAAAAAAACAATGGTCTCATGAAAGCTTTGACCTTTGGACAAAATTAAGCAGCAGAAAAGTCCGTCAAGGTAATCGTATAATTAAACTCACCTCTTTTGCCTTCTGTTTTGGATGATTCTTTGTGTCCCTTCAGAAATATTTTCTCACTAAAGAGTCGCTCCCTTGTGCCGATCCTGCTAGAGGGCATGTCTAAGAAGGCATTCGCCAAGGATAATACTACACACAGGAATTATGACTTATAACCTTGTGGAAACTGGCAGCCACTTTATCTCCCAAATGGCGATGCTGGGATTTAAATTCTTATGCATGTAAAATGTAATTTCACTGCTCTTCATTGGAACACACCGAACTGGTGCAATGGCTGATTGTTGTTGCAGTTTCTAGAGACGGCTGATAATAAATTAAAAATAAATCCGGTGAAAAATGTGTACACGTAAGAAGAAGTTATTTTTCAACTTAGGTAAAGGGCAATCAGTTTTTTTAGCTTGAATGTTAAAGTTTTACAGCAACTTGCCACGTGAGATGCAACAAGCAACTTTTGAGAATTGTATCTGGTTTTTTTTTTGATAACATTTGTTTGTCTGTTCCAGCTGTATTGAACATGATGCCATTTCCTTCAATATCCTTGTGTCTTTGCTTCAGTTTGCAAATAATATGTGAAAAGCAAAAAACGAGCTACGTGATTCATTTTGTCATTATTTCTGACCTGATGCACTTGAGTGCAAGACCAGCTGAATTCAAAACCAGGAAAAAGCTGGTAACATGGAGCACTTGAAAACAGCATCACACAGCCTGTAGGCCAATTATTTTTAGAGAGAAGTAGTCTGTGTGGAACATGGGAAATGGCAAAGCAAATCCTGCCAAGACAAAACAGATGCTGTAATGTTTCACCTAGAAAACAGGGGTTTCTGTCAGAGAAAGGTGTGCATTTTAAAAACAGCCCTTAATTTAAACCATCACCCACATTTTCCTAAATCCTGTGAAACTACACTTGGGAAAAACATATTTATATATATATCAGACCATCTCTACAGTGGAATTTAAATTTGACTTCTGAAGGATTTGTGCTCTTTAACTTAGTTGTTTTTCTTCGGTATTATGCAACCCAGCCTTAGAAAAGCACCACGAAGACTGCTCTGATGATTAGTCATAAAATGTGAAATGTTTTTATATTTTATCAGAACGAAGAGCCCATATAAAACCCGCAACCTCCAGGTTCTCGGAAAGAATTTCAGTTTAATCAAAAACCCAACCCGAGGCAGGAAGGGATTATATTACAGGGCATTACCAATTTTTAGAGGATTATTTCTCCCCACTGATGATTAAAGACTCCGAAGTAAACACTTAGCTAAGAGAAAATGTCAAAATAATGATAAAATCCCAGCAAAAGTCCATCTGTTTCCTGAACTGTCACACTTCCTTCTATCCATTTTCCCCCACTTAATGGAAGTAGGGCTGCAGTGGCACCAGGCTAAGCAGGGAATACCAGATGTTCTTATACACAGCAGGATATTCCAGTTCCTCCAGGAGAACCCTGGCATATTAACAGGCCGAATGAGATTTCTCTCTCCAGTGAGCTCTGGGTGTACCCTGTGGGCTCCTCCCTGCTATGACTAACTTCCAACAGGTGGCATCCAGCAGGCGCCCCGGTGCCTGAACCATCTCATCTGGGAGCAGCAGCTCTACTTCCTCACCAAATCTTTAAGACTGAGTCCTGCCACCCAACCAAGATGCCTCATTTCAGCTGCTGGTATCCCTCGAATAACTCTTTCAGTCACTAGCCTAATTACCACAGGTAGGGGTTGAAACAAGAGCTGTGACAATTATGGCAAAATATTTAACAATAATAATGCAATTCCCTTTTAATTAAAAACAACGATAAATAACAGACTTTCATTCGCATTCACCCTTAAATTCATTCGTCGCAGTTTCATTTCTGGATCAACACGGCTGACACTGGGGCATCATAGACCAAGTGGCTGCAGAGTGGCGGGGCTTTCAACTGGTTGATGTTAACAGACAGAAGAAGAACTTTGGGAATGGAAAACAAACCAATTAAGTTGAGGGCAGAGTCCGAAGAACAAAATCCACGAGGGAAAACAAACAGATCCACAAGCTCCACAGAAGACTGAGAGCACACGAGGGAATATACACAGACACCGAGGACAAAGGGAAGACAGGACTATTTATACTCAAGAGACTGATTACTGATGAAAAACAGGAGGGAGAGGAGCACGGGTGGACACTTGACAAGAAAGTTTAAAAAAGAACACAAGATGAAACTAGTTAACAGAAACTATAATTGAAGAAAGGAGAGAGTGAAAAAGGGAGGAAACACAGAAAGATGAGTGAAAGGGAGAAACCAGAGATACATGGAGGCAAAAGACTAACAGTGAAAAGACCCTGATTCACTAATACGTCTAAAAAGACCAAAGGGGTTAAAAAGCCTTTGCTAAACACTTAAATGTCACTGGAATACACAGAACAGTTTGTACAGCAGCAGCAGAAAAGTATAGTACTTGGGGTAGTTAGTTTAGTCAGCCATGGATTTGTACATACACCATATGGACAAAAGTATTGGGTCACACCTTCTTAATTACTGGATTCAGATATTTCATCCAGTCTCATTGCTACAGGTGTATAAAAGCCAGCATCTAGCCATGCAGCCTGCCTTTAGAACAACCCATTCTCTCACAAATGCTTGTAAAGAGCTCACTGAGTTCCAGAATGGTGCTATAACAGGATGTCACAGCTGCAAAGTGTCAGTTCATGAAGTTTCTTCCCCCCTAGGTAATTCGCGATCACCTGTACGTGGTATGATTGCACAGTGGAAGCGTTTAGGACCCACAACAACACAAGAGGGTACACAGTGGGGTCACCAAGCGTTGCTGACTCCAATAAACCTCCTCTGACACTTAACATCAGCACATAAACTGTGCACCAGGAGCTTCATGGCGAGGGCTTCCAGGGCCAGACGGCTACATGCAAGCCTTACATCACCAAGGGCAACGCCAAGCATGAGATTGAATGACGTAAAACATGTCTCCACTAGATTGTGAAGCAGAGGAAACACTTTCTGTGGAGTTCTTCTCTATCTGGTTTAATGGAGGAGTCTGGGATTGGTGAATGACAGGACAACATCACCTGCCTGACTGCAGGCGGGACTATACTATGTGTGTGGTTTTTATTTTCTGGGTTTGGCCTGGGAACCTTAGTCCCAGTGAAGGCAAATCTTAATGCTTCAGCTTACCAAGACATTTTGAGCAATCCTATGCATCCAACTTTTTGGGAACAGTTTGGGAAAGGTGATTTTTTTCTTGCAGTGTGCCCCAGCGCTCAAAGCAAAGTCCATAAAGGCATGGCTGGATGAGTTTGGTGTGGAAGAACTTGACAGAGCCCTGACCTCAACCTCATCCAGCACCTTTGGGATGAACCGGAATGGAGATTATCAGGCTATTTTATCCGACATCAGTGTCTGACCTCATAAATGCTCTTCTGGATGAATGGACATAAATTACTGCAGACAAACAAATATCATAAACGCTCCTGTAGGTGTAACGTGTAGGTGGCCCAGTTCTTTTGCCCATATAGTGTATGACGAGGCTGCAGTGCAGTAGTTACCGAAAGTCTTTTCCTGAAAGGGAAACAGGCCATAAAATACTTTAAAGGTGAGTCTCTGACTATTGATATACATGCGATTATCACATGTGTGTATTGGCGATAAGATTAATTTTCCAGTTTTTAATGTTACGGTTATCCTCTAAGAATGTAGATGATCTCGTAACTCAAATGCTTTGCCTACCGGCTCAGCTCTCTCTTTCCATCACTTTCGATGCGGCACTAATCTTCCTGTCAATCTCACGCTGCACCTTCCCATCACTCGGAAACAAGATCCCAAGATACTTAAAGTCCCTCTCGTGGGACAGCAACTCTTCTCAGAGGGAGCAAACCACCATTTTCTAGTGTCACACTTGACAGGTGATTATTTCAACTGACGACTGCGGTTCTACTTTGCATGGAAATATCCAAGAATATGCCTTCTGAGGACTAAAATCAGCGCTTTCTCTAGCCAAACAAAAAAAACAAGTTAAATGTAAATCGGCATTAGGCAAACGTTGATAAGGACTGATGCAAAGCAAACGTGCCAGTTTGAAGATAGATTAGAGTAATATGAAGCAGAAGGATGCCTATTCTGCCAGTTGTGATATCAGATAATGGATGATAACAAAAGGAAACTTGAAATTCACAGCAGGAGAGGGTGGAATGTGATTTGCATTCATTCAAACGTAAAGTGATGACCTTTGCTGTTCTCTATTGTTACCCTCAGTGTGAACCCTCAAACAAAACAGGATTGCTTTCATGGACACGGATGTGAAGTGTTGAGTATATCCTCAGCAGGAAGAAGAGATTCAAAGGTATTTAAAAAGAATGAGCTGCTGGGTTCAGATGTGGGGCACGGTCGAAAATGAAACCTGATAACACAGTTGTGCTGCAGACAACTAAGGCATATGGGCTGATAAAATTTAATATTTTAGAGCTTTTTTAGCCCTCAAAGTTCAATGCATGACCGAGTCTTTGACCTCACACATTGAAACGGCTGCTAGTTGAGATAAAATGAATGAAAAGAAGCTGCCATGTATTTAAAGGTTACAGCTTATATGAGTCTATATCACTGGTGCCCTGAAAGGGAGCCCTGATGTGTCTGGTATATACTGAAAAGATTACCATTTTTCTATCAGATTGTGCGTCATCATCATTTTGTGTCTGAAACTGAAAACCTAGTAAAGGAAACCTTTTGCATTGTGGGATTTTTCGCAACAACTGCAATGTGGAACATTTGCAGTCGGTTGTGGAGTTTTTCAGGACACATTTCTGCAGGAATTTTGAAATGTAAATGTCATTTTTATTTTTCCCTTTCTACTCACTACACAGTTCAGTAGATACACCTTACGTGTAACTTGTGAGCCCCTGCAGCCTTCACAACTGCCTTAATTCTCTGGGGCATGGAAACATAGTGAATGGTTTGCACATTCACGTCACATGGTCCCCACTTCACAAGCCAGAGAAGATGCAAACCCAGCCTTAGAGGTCAGGAGCCAGTGTAACTCTAGTGCTGGCCCCATGCCTGGCTAAAGGGGAGGGTAGCATCAGAAAGGGCACCTGGTGTAAAATCTGTGGGAGATCAAATGTGCAGATTCATCTGCTGTGGTGACACCTTGAGGAACAAAGAGAGAAGCTGAAAGTACCTTACTACTGACATGATGGTGTCACAGGCTGCACATCCATGATGCAAATCTCCTGTTCCACCTCGTCCCAGAGGTGCTCTGTTAGACTGAGCTCTGGTGACTGTGGAGAGCATCTGAGTGCAGTGAGCTTAGTACGAGGGGATCTGAGCTTTGTAACTCGGCATCGTATACTGCTGTCAGCAGTCGTGTGAAGATGGGGACACTGAGGTCACAAAGTTGATGGATATGGGCAGGAACAATACCCAGGTAGGCTGGGGCATTTTAATGATGCTCAGTGGTTATTAGGGAGCCCAAAGTATACCAAGAAAAAAATTACCTGAACTTTTGAGACATTGCAGGATGGATCCATGCTTTCATTTGTCTTGTCTTCCGTTGTCCAATTTTGGTGAGTCCTTACAAACTGTAGTCTCAGTTTCCTGTTCTTAGATGACATAAGTGGCACCTGGTGTGGTCTTCTGCTGCTTCAAGGTTTGATGTGGTGTGCATTCAGATATGCTCTTTTGGATAGCTTGGTTGTAACAAGTGTTACTTTATTCAGCTCAAAGCGTTCTGACCATTCCCCTCTGATCTCTGGTATCTCTGGTAAGTCACTTTCACCCAGAGAGCTCCCACTCACTAGATATTTTCTCTTTTTCTGACCATTCTCTGTAAACCCTGGAGATAGTTGGAAAAGCCAGACGACTTGTCTTGTCTCGTCTCATCTACCGGGTCGCAGAGGAAGCAGTTCGAGCAGAGAAGTCCCAGACATTCCTCTCCCCAGCCACCTCCTCCAGCTCTTCAGGGGGGACACTAAGGCATCCTGGGTCTTCCCTGGGATCTCCTTCCAGAGGGACGTGCCCGAAACACCCCAGGTTCAGTAGGCATCCTGAGCAGATGCCTGAACTACCACAAAGGGCTCCTTTCGATGTAGAGGAGCAGACGCTCTACTCTGAGCCTCTCCTGGATGACTGAGGGGGGTCAGCAGCTCCTGACATACTCAGACCAGCGTTCAGAGTCACTTCAATCCCCTTACGTCCCCATTCTGATGCTCAGTCTCAGCAACCATGTCTACATGCCTAAACGTACTGAGCTGCTGCCATGTGACTGGCTGATTGAATATTTGCATTAATGAATAGTTGATCAGGTGTACCCAATGATGTGGCTGGGAAGTGTATATAAGACACTGATTGCTAACATCACTGTTATGGACACAGTCTCACAAAGCTGTTTGAAGGCATATCACAGCATATATTTACTGGTTGTCCTAAAGAGAAAATAACCTGAAACCACATTTCACACAAAAGCTCTCATGACAAGGATCCAGTGAGACTCTTGAGAACAACATGAGAACTTGCATTACTGTGCTTTGAACTAATTCTGCCCTTCAGACTGCATCAGTAATACAGATGGATTTCCAATTATGCTAATACCATAACAAGAGTTACTTTGTCTAATTGGAAAAAGAAAATGATCAGAACAGAGCAGATGAACACAAGACAGAAACATGAGGTCAGTTTTTGAATTGAATGAGCCTGGATCCTCTTTTATGTGAAGCATGTATCCTGCACTTTCATAATGAATGAAAGAGTACTGACTAGAATAAAAAAAGACAATTTTTATAATTTGAATAAGTTCTTTTATCCTTATTGTTTTAATCCTGAACAGCTTAGACATTACAAAAGATTGTAGATAATAAAGAGGAGTAAGTGAAAGAAAATAGCTGCTACAACAAAAGCAAAAGTGAACCTCATAAAAAATCTGCCGTCCACAGCATTCTTTAATGTAATGACGACGAGAAAGAGGCGAAAGGAAATAATTACTGCATTACGGGAGCAGCCGTTTACACAAGACTTCCGCTGTGCTGCAGGACTGGAAACATGTAGCGCCTTGTGTGACCCAAAAACACCTGAGAAACACACCGCGCCTGCATTTCCATCAAGACAAAGAAATGAAAAAAATTATTCTAACGCTTCCACCAGACGTGGTAATAAACCTCCATTCAAGAGTTAGCAAAGTGTAGCTATTGTACTGTTTATTAAACAAACCTTACAGTAACTATAGATATATTATGTAGTGATTATAAATTACTTCTTACCCTCCAACAGTTAGAAATCCATATTCAGAAGAGGATGTGTGACCAATCTTATTTCATACTATGAAGAATATGGTTTTCTAAGATAAATTACAGCTTTGGTTCCTCCCATTTCATTGTTTTGCATTCAAAAATTAAAATATGCTCATCTTTGAGTTACAAGGGCTATTCTGACAAACTGAAAGGCCCTTACATAGTCTTATTATGCATGTGTTGATGGTTCTGGGATTGTTGAGACCCAAAATGAGCACCTTGTTTTTGAAAGGTCATTGATAAATGCATTGGCAGCCACTGAGACACGGTCACCAAGGTGTTCCAAGCCAGCCAAGAGATGTAATCTCTCCAGTGTGTCCTGGGCCTCTTCCCAGTAGGACATGCCTGGAACACCTCTCCTAGGAGGTGCCCACAGGATATCCTGGTCAGATGCCCAACCACGTCAACTGGCTTCTTTTACTGT
>VUQH01032065.1:0-20670 GCA_015106775.1 Etroplus canarensis
AGTTTAAGACAAAGTCTGGCTTTCTTATCATTCCAGATGAATTGGCCTATGAGTTTGTTAAGTTTATCGTAAAATGTCTTTGGTAAAGGCAGTGGGAGGGTTTGAAAATAATATAAAAACTGGGGTAGGATAGTCATTTTTATCAAATTTATTCGGCCAACCATGGATATAGGCAAGGAAGACCAGCGATTCAGTGTCTTAGTTACTCTCTCCAGTAGGGGGTTGTAATTTGCTGGGATTATGTTACTTAATTCAGGAGTAATTTTAACACCTAAATACCTGAAACCTTCTGTAGCTGTTGCAAATGGGGTGTTTATAACAGGATCCTCTCTTTCCTTTTTGTTAAGGAACATTAATACTGATTTGGAATTATTAATTTTGTACCCTGAAAACCTTCCAAAATGTTCAATTGTTTTTTATCAAATTGGGAAGTGGTATTACAAGATAATGGGCAACTCTGAGCTCCCTGGCAATGGTTTACACATTCACCTTAAAAGCGAAAGGTCCCTGGTTTGATTCCAGGTGGGGACACAATTCCCTCTCACTAGAGAGGATTGTGTCAGGAAGGGCATCTGGCGTAAAACCTATGCCAAAATACCAATAAGGATTAATCTCCTGTGGCGACCCCTTGGGGAGAATACAAGGAAGAAGCCAAAGGTGCTATACAGTATATAGCTATGCAGTATAGTATAGAATGTTGTTTTATCAATCACTAAGCCCACTCTTGCTGGTAGATATATCACAGTTTCAGATTCAGATCAATAATCAATACTCTAGGATGAAGTTTCACAAAAGATCGAAAGCATTGTTTATAAAATAAGTTTATAATGTGTGAGCAGTAGCAATTACACTTAGAGTCAGATGAAGTACAAATAAAATGGTCTCTTGCAGCTCTAACTGGCTTGTAGTCAATCTCCACTACATGCCCAAATTTTAATAATGCATTGCCTTTAAAAATCACACTTGTTCACAAAGATAACACAGTGCTCACAGCAAAACTGAGTGGTAACTGTGTCTAAATGAGCAATGTAGCATGTGTAAATGTGTAATAACACTGGTCTCACATACCCCCTTGAGGTTAGAAGTTACATAAACATTCACCTCACATACAGGGACACATGCACATGCATGCACACCCATGTGCATGCGCACACATGCAAAGTTTACAGTTAGCGTACTGGTGCAATACACTGCAAAACGTGCATTTAGCCACGGGTCACACGGGTATCGAGGAGGCCTAGAGACTTTCTGAGTAGGCGTGACCTCTGTGTGGAACTATGACTAATAGTGTGTGCAAGAGGGGCAGGGTGCAACAGCAGGATACAGCACTTTCATTCCTTCTCAGCACATCAAAGAAGCTGGAAACAGAGCATACCAAAACCACTGATTTGAATTCATTTTTATTTAACTGTAAATTATGAGAATGTGAGAATAATTAATGTTCATATTTTCTCTCAGGGACACTGGTCTGTGATTAGAAAATACAATAATGATAATTAGTCAAATACTTTTCATTCTTTCGTCACCATTTTTCTTGGATCTCTTTATGTAGTAATCACAGTGAGGATGTGAGTGCCACAAATCTTTGAGATTTCCACCACTCACTGTGGAAGTGATGGTATCTTTATGAAATGGAGCAATATAGCAACATCTTTTTACACACTACTAAAAAAAGGCAAACTGATACCAGAGGCACTATAAGAAAGAGACAATGGGAAACATATGCATTAAGTGCAGTGTTGCAAGTGTGCAGTATACTTCACAACAGTTTCAGCAGTAAAATCGTAAAATCGTAAAAATGTAATTAAGCACACTTATTGTTTTGTCATACTGAAGCTGTAAACTTAACTAGCATGGCATGACGTATTCTGGAAATCTTCAGACTGTGACATCTTTCACCTGCCTAATGGAAGAACTATGCTAATACTTTTGTTTCCTTGAATGAGATTGGACTGAATATTAAAGAGCTGTAATTCCTAAACCCTTCCGAAACCCTTTTTCCAATTTCGAAGAAACACATAATGTGTAGAGGACAGACAGTGAAAAAATGTTGGAGCGCTGTTTAGAAAACAGTATTTTGGGGCACTAATACAATAACGAGTGCTTTCTCTCAGTTTAGACAAATTATATAAGCTACAGTTACCTTTTAGGACATTGCAACCTATCCATCAAACCTGATTACCCATGTTTTTTTAATCTTGAATCCCTGAAGAGTAATTTTCTGGAAACATTTTCCTGAAGTATCAGCGTTTCCTTGGCCTGCAGCCTCTATTAGTTATGCACATGTATCCTTGTAGCCTTTGGTTAGAAGATTTAAACAAATTTTCCAGTTTATTTGTATGATCTGTGTTAATTGGATATAGTTATTTGAAGCTATCGTTCTCAAAGCTCTATGCAAATGATTCAATTTTCTTTGAAGAATTAATTTATGCATTAGGATTTGAGTGTTGTGACATAATGTCTTACAGGAACAATGTTTCTTTTCTCTAATGAATAGGGTAAACAAAATATTTATTGGAGTAATGAAATCATATTTGCTGAAATTGCCCATTATTTCTGTAATGCTTTGTTTTATCTCTTGATCCCAGTGCAAGTGCAACAAGCCCTATAATAAGTTCTGCTCGGAGACATTAACTGCTAACTAACCAAATAATAGCAGGCAATCAGTTTAGTAAACTGCTGTAATATGCCAATGCACACGCTCTTTTCTGAAGCCTACATCTTACACTACTCATGCTGAAAAGCAAATAAACCAAATTAGGAAAGAAAATAAGATTCCCATGTGTTTTTGTCAGATGTACATTAATCATGCATAGCCATGCACAGAATAATTTGACAGCTGTGTTATGTTTGAAGTATGTTTTTATTCATTTGTAGCATTTAACAATCTAGTTTTTATGTTTTTGAGACTGGTCCTACTTGTTTTAACTCATGGTTATGTTTTAATTTTGGGTGATTTTACGTGTGACAATGAATCAGCTGTTTCAGCAAAACATAAATGTACACCAAACCATATGGACAGAAATACTGGACCACACCCCTTGATTATTGAATTCAGGTGTTTCATTCAGTCCCATTACCACAGGAGTATAAGATCAAGCACTTAGCCATGTGTGCCATTTGTGAAAGAATAGGTCATTCTAAATAGTGTGGTACTGTAACAGGATTCCACCATCAGTTTGTGAAATCTTTTCTCTCCTAGATATTCCATGATCAACTGTTAAGTGGTATTATTGCAAAATTGAACCATTTAGGAACTACAGCAACTCAGGCACAGAGTGGGGCAGACCACATAAAGTTACAAAGAAAAAAAAGTGCACTGGGAGCTTTGTGGGTTTCTATGGCAAAGCAGCTGCATACAAGTAACTCTATAATAGTGGCTATGGATTTAGAATGGGATAAAAGCTCTAAAGGAGAGACTTTACCTGGGAAAGGCTGCTGGACCTGATGAGTTTTGCCCTCAAGTGCTGAAAGCTTGGGCCGAAGAGCTCCACGGAGTGCTACAGTACCTCTTCAACCCGAGACTGCATCAGAGAGTCGCGGAGCTGTGTAAAACATCCTGCCTCGTTCCTGTGCCTAAGAATCCTACCTCCCTCAATGACAACAGGCCCATAGCACTGACCTCTCATATCCTGAAGGTTATAGAGAGACTGGTCCTGATACATCTCAGACATCGGATGCGCTCGTCCCTTGACCCACTGCAGTTTGCATGCCAGTCTCATATAGGTATGGATGATGTAATTATACAGCTGCTGCAGAGGGGATACTCCTCACTGGAGAGAACCAACGGCATGTTTTGCATCATGTTCTTTGATTCCTCAAGTGCCTTCAACATCATTCAGCCCAGATTGCTGAAGGATAAATTGGACCTCCTGGATCAAGTATTACCTCACAGGCAGATCACAGTTTGTGAGACTGAATAGTTATGTATTAGAGCAAGTGGTGAGCAACATCAGCAAAGTATTGAGAGAAGCTTGTGGAAGGATACCCAAAACGTTTGATCCAAATCATACAATTTAAAGGCAATGCTACCAAATATTACGAAAATGTATGTAAACTTCTGACTACAAAGAAATTAATAAAAATCTCTCTAAAATATTCTCTCTCTCATTACTGCAGCATTTAGAAAATAGAAATAAGTTTGGCAATCCTAACTGACCTAAAACAAGAGAAGTTTATTCTGAATTAATTTCAGACAGTGACAAAAAATGTGTATGTGTCTTTTTACACAGTGTATGTAAACTTCTGGTTTCAACTGTAAATGACATTTTTGGTAATTCTAATTTTTATATGCATATACATTTTGGGCCACCCATTCTGTAGAGAAGGAAAGAATAACTCATTAGAATAACTCATTAGCATCTGGAAAAGAAAATGCATATACAAAGATATTCGTATCTATCTATCTATCTATCTATCTATCTATCTATCTATCTAGTGTAATGTGTGGGTGGGCCTATACTTTTGTCTTTAAAGTGCAGGTATATGTTCAAGTGACAATGTCCTCTAGAGGCCATATTAATTATGACAGTAGAGGGAGAAGGTCAGGTGTTACTATATGGTTCAAAAAAAGAGATGAGGTCTGGGTGCATTGATGGGTCAACAAAATGTTGTACTTGAAAAATGTAGTTTTGATTTAATTAAGATTAAATATAAGAAAGATGCTTCTTTTGAAAAGCATTATTATTTCAGTCTTGTGTGGGTTTGTGTGTTCCCTTGGAATCATTCTTCCTGGATATTTTACCTATCACAGCTGTAGTCTGATATCAGTTGAGTTGTTACTCTGTAGTTTATTAGTTAGTCGTGACAAAAGAGAGGAAGTAAAAAGCACATAGCATGCTACTGCACTATCTGCTTTGCACCAGATTTTTTTTACCACAACGTTCCAGCTCTACACGTATGACTCATTCTCCCTGTGTGGCTTCCTGTAAAGATCGGCCATCCTGTTCTCTGTCTCACAGTGTCTGCCCCACTCTTTAACCTCAGTTGACAGCGCACCGTCTCTGTCTTTTCTGAATACCTCAATCAGGCTCAATGGATTCAGCCTGATTGGTTGTAATGAGTTTGGGGAACTCAAACATGGCTGTAAAGGCATTGGGAATGGTTCTCTCTCTTCTGATTCTCACTTCTATTATTCAAGGTAATCCTGGACATCCACATGTGCTGTTTAATATACCAGCAAAGATTGATATTCAGCATTGGCTTTGAAATGTGTATCGGCTTCTGGTGCGACAAGCTGCCTTACTATAGCACTACATTTTCATCTGCCTTCACCCCAGTGGACTGCAGTCTGTATTATCATCTTCAAAGTGTAAGTGATTTTGTCTCCTGACTTTTCTCACTTCTAACACTATCTGATGTGCCTGACAGGGCTTCAGACTGTTGAGCTGTTCCATTATGAAAAGATGGAAGCTGTAGTGGGCCAGAACATTTCCTTACCCTGCATTGCAAAAACACATGCTGATCTCAGGATTGTCAGTATTGAATGGAGTAAGAAAACAACTGGAACCACAAAACTGGCTTTGCACAGCCCAGCTCATGGAAGTCATATATTCTGGCATAACATCACCATCCAGATTGAGAAGAATGATGCCAAAAAGGTGATGGGCTCCTATTTACATCTTCCTGCAGTGAAGAAATGGGATGATGGCACTTATATTTGTGACATTACCACTTTTCCTTTCGGTGCCATAAGGGCTGAAACACAGCTAATAATCAGAGGTAAGAGGAAATTTATAACCCACAAAGCCATATTTAAATACCTAAACCAGACTTTGTAGACCACACAGGATTCAATATTAAAATAAAAATGTACAACATCTATTTAGCTAATGTCCATTGCATATATTTCAAGTTACTTCTGGTTGCATCAGAGTGCTTCTTCTCTGCCAATCTCAGCAGTTATTTACTTCTCAGCAAATCCAAGCAATAATTGCAAGAACATAACTAGGAGCTGTGGTCTCCACAGCACACAGTTTTCTTTTTGTATATTATTTTCCTCATCAGTCAAGTATTTGTCCCATGAATTAGGATGCAATAAACCCTTCTGTTCAGCTCAATGAATGTTGTGAATAATAGTGTGGAAGACATATTACAAAAGCTGTTGTTCAAAGTAATTGGTTTATTTTTACCTGATATTCATATGTTGCGCATACTTACAGCATTCTTGTGTTGTCTAGAAATCTTATTAATTTTGTATTTTCTCTACAGAAGATATTAAAATAATATGTGATGTGAATGGCACTGTTGAAGTCCAAAACGGAGAAAATTTGACAATTCACTGCAGATCACTTCCAAATGCAAAGTACAGCTGGACCAAGGTAAAGAAAACTCCAAACTTTCCACAGAATTTCAATTTCACATTCAGTGAACATCAAGATGATTTGATTAACTCTATCGCCTTTTCAATATGAAAGGTATTTATGTGCTACATAATCTTGCTTTGCCCCAGAATAACAAACTGTTGTCAGAGAATGAATCTCTGGAGCTATGGTGGGTGACTGATGCTCATGAAGGGAGTTATAAACTGACTGTCAACATAGGAACCATAAGTTTGCATGAAGAGTTTGCAGTCACAGTGATTACGCCAACCACAAGTTTAAAGGCAGGTGAGCATCTTCAGTTCTTTGCTGCTATTAGCCTCTTTGTGTCATACTCAATTTCATCTTCTCCCCAGGGCTGGATTAGCAATCTAGCAGAGGGCCCAAGATACTCTATGACTTAATAAACTGCACTGGACCAGAAAGCTGATACTTGAACTGTTGTTATTATACCATAGCTCACTCAATTTTAATTTTTAATTAGTTGAAAGGAAGGAGAGTGATTCAAAGGACTGTGAAACTGCCAGCCATTTTATGAGAATGTAACAGGAACTAAGATTAAATTAGGAACTACTATTAAAAAAAAAAATCTCATTTACGTTCTTCAAATTGGTTTTCCGTGATTCAAGTGAATTCTGAACCACACTCTACTAAAACAGAAAGGGTTAAATAGCAATATAACCAAAGCATGTCTGTTGTCACTGTTGGTTATACAGCTTGATATAATGCTATGAGCTGGTTGTGCTCAGTTAGCAAAATAAACCCCAGTTGTATAACTTCTCACACTTTGCATACGTCTTAAAAGAATTCAAATATGTGACAAAAGAAGAAATAGAAGCCACAGCGACGTGAGAATTTACTTCCTGTTCATGCTTTCTCTCTACTTTTACATCACAAGCACAAATGCACTCAGAAGTGTCTCAACAGCAACTCTGACTCATGATATGGGGTAAGAGCACAATCTGTTGGACAGACTGGAGTAGTACAGCAAATGAACAATTGAAAACACTCAAACAAACTGTATATTATCATAATACAACCTCATTTCAGTCTCTCAGTTGTGTCTCACTGGACATGTGACCTGTCCAGATATATGTATTAGGGCATGATGGAAATAAAACTGACATACAACAAATAAACTGGCCCAGTTAAACAGAAATACATATAAACTGCACTGTCAATATTGCAAATTCATCCCCACACCTTTGCCTCATGAATGTTTGCCCAAGCCTTCATAGTCTAGGTACTTTAATTATTTTAGCTGTATTGATTATGCATATTCTCCCAAAATGTAGCCTATGTTTTAATGATGTATTACTTTGCACTGGGTTTAAAGTTTAGTGCTACAGTAATTATAATTCCTGCTCTTTATTCAGTTTCAGTGCAAAGCGTATTAAACAAACAGTTTTGCATTTGGCAAATTAATTTAAAGCACAGCTGTATATCCTAGATATGTAAGATATTGATGTTAAAATTTAAGTACTGACGAGAAAGCAGTTTAATATATTTCCCAGGACATCAATACTGTATATGTTATAAACTGCAATACAAGCTAATATGATTCCACTGTGATAGATAGGCTATAGATTCTTTTGTAATGTACAGTTTTCTCTGTCAGGTGTCTCTTTTTCAAAGTGAATTGTCTGGAGCTTGAGGAAAGTAAGTTTGACACTGTGAAGACAACACCCAAGCTGTACTGTACTTCATTGCTAACAGCATTATTTCTTGTTTCACTGTCTTGACAGTGTCACCACAGGGTTTGACTGAATCAGCAGACACCAGTGTGGCTACATCACCAACACCTGCACATTCTACCTATCTAAATTTGACCACCATTATTGATGCCAATATTCCAAACACCACAAATGTTACAATCACCACTGTTGACCATATAATCTCTTCTACAAATTCCACACATGTTAGTGTCACACTATCCCCAACCACACAGTCTTACACCCAAGACTTGCTTAACTCTACAACATCAAGTTATGCGAGCACAGCGTTGAGCTCAACACAGAAAACAGCGAGTGACGAGATGAGGAATAAGTCCAAGCCATACACATTGCAACCAGATGAAATTTCCTCAATGAGGGCAGAAGAATCCAGCATCACAGAAAACGTTTCAGAAAATCCTGAAAGAACCACAAGTCTGATCGATGACGTTAGAGAGGTAGTCCGTAAAGATGATGGTAAGTCTGAAAAAACTATGTAAGCAATACTGTATTATGCATTACCTTTGTGCCTCTAGCTGTGTTTGCATTACCTAACGCTTTCCAGAACTAACAGAGTGGGTATCTTTGTTTGTGGATATCAAGACAAGGTCACAGAGTTGGAAAAAACATTTTGAAAATATCCACCCAGCAGAACATGTAAATGCTCAAGAGACAAAAACTGAAAAATCACTGTTTCTTTGCCTTCACCATCTGCATCTTCATCATATGTGAAACCTTTTCTCAGCCTCTGGCTAGATGCCTTTAAGTGATAGAAAACTCATTAAGGGGAGCATCTTCTACTTCTAGAGATGCTGCATAATAAACTGAGGGGGAGGATTGCAAGACACACTTCTCTGCCTAAAGGCAAAAAGTTTCTACATTGTAGCTTTATGTTTATTATCAGTATTTGTTGAAGTCTACTCAGTTTTGCCAGAGCAAGACAATCAATATTTTAGAAACATATCTGTGGATGTTGCTGTACAAAAATCACATTTTTCCTTCTCACAATCTGCTTCTTAGGTACAGTTCTGTTGTTGGTGTTAATCATTGTTTCGATGCTGGTATTGATTGCTGTGTTTGGCTTGCTCTACAGAAGACAAGTTATAAAAAAGAGGTAAAACTATTACTATCTATCCATTCAACCATGTTCTACACCTGCTTATACAGGGTTATGCACTGGATGGCCATGAAAGACATAGAAAATATTGATATCTGTCAAATTTTCCAATAGATGCACATGACCTGTAATAGCAACATGCTTTCTCGACTCAGCTGTCTAACAATGCCACAAATCAATATTTGTGCTTTGACTCTCTCTTTGTAGAATGGATCTGCCACCTTCATTCAAACCCCCTCCACCTCCGGTCAAGTATGCAAGACACAGTGAGACTATCTCAGAGATTTTCCCCATTTCAAGGTGTAACTCTGTAGAAGAGCCTTAAATATGAAATATGTTAGTTTATAAGTTCATTTGTGGCTAGCTTGAAATCACAAGTACAACCCAGCCACAGAAAATGTTGAAAAATGTAGCTCCATGTATATAAATTGTGTGATTTTTGTTTGTTTGTTCTGTATTAAATATAATAATAATAATAATAGTTCTGTATAGTTGTAATTAGCATAACAGGTGTCCAACAAATTTTAATAAACTGACTTTTGCACAACTGGTGTTTGTGTTATTTTCTTTTTCTCTAGTGAGATTCTTCAAATATTGCACCATATATATTTATTTTTGCTTTCACAGAATCCAGTGCAGCTGTACCCCATCTTCCTATTTGCACAGAGACAGAATTTTAAGATGTATACTGTGGTTTATTTTCTTTCTGTCTTTAAAGGAATGTGGCCCTCATGTAATACTTCATTTATTACAGTGATGTGAGCTTTTCAGCCCAGAAAACCAATGACTTCCTCTAATATAGCTCAGTATCTTTAGTAGGCGTGAAGATGGTACGAATGGCTCAATATCAAAGACCACTGTTGTCCACAGGTACCACAGAGTGACACTCATATTCACAAAGCGGGGCCAAGACCACAAACCACATAAGCTGAAAGGCTAGCAAACATATCAACCACTTGATGCAATCAAACATATGGGTTTTGGACATGTTAACAATTTAGCTTTTCAGATTCCAGAGCATGTATTATTTTCATTTTTATTATTTTATCCTTTGTGTTGACAATTTACTGATAATTTCACAGGTCGAATTAAGTGGATCCTGCTTATATTTCTTTACCTGTAAAGGTGTGAATTTATTTACACTGTAAAGACACTCGCACACACAGTTTTAGCTGTTCTGAGAAACCTTTTACAACTGCAGCTTTTCTTGTGATTTTTCCAACCACAACAGCTAAGCCACAAAGTGCTGTGTGTATGCAAGATATAAATTCTTGATATCCTTACCACTTAAGCCCCTTGCACGCAGGCAACAGAAGGTATAGAGCTTTATTATACTACACAAAATTCAGAGTTACTATTTATTTTAGAATTATGATTAACACTTGTTTTAGGTCCTGAACTAGCTTAAGTAAAACAGGGCTAGGAGACTTTCAGTTTTTTTGTTGACATTGAATTCAGGATATTTTGTTTATAGTTAAATAGAATTTCTAAAGTGTCATCATGTTTATATAAAAATACAGTGATCTATCTGAAAATATGTTATATCCCACTATAGCATTGAGACTGCATGCCTCAGAATGAGGTTACATTGCTTCCTGTTTGTAACTGAACAGCTTTCAGTTTTCAAAGTACGAGGTAACAGAGGCAGGGTAAAAATAGTCTACAGGGTAGCACAGCTCAATGATTAAACAACGTGATGCCCTGTAACCTGAGAACAATTGTCCCAGACAGAGAACACGTTTTCTTCAAGACGGCTGGAATATGACCGGTAGGACAAGAACAACTTTAAGAAGCTCTAAAATTATGTTTTGGTATTAGAGTGTCTAACATTGCAAGATTTTTCACATCCTGTATAATTTATGTATCATTAATTATAATTCAACACAATGTTGCTTTTTAACCACAAAACTAGAAAAAGACAGACTGTTTCAAAAGCATATTAACAATATAATGGAACAAAAGGTAAAAGTAAAAATCGGAGGTTATCTTAGTTGACAATCATAAGTTTTACGTCTTTAACCATGTATTTCTTTGTCTGCTGTGGTTTAGTATCTTACACTTGTAAGTAATGGGAAGAATGTATTTTCTACGAAATCTATCAGTATTGTTTAGTTGAGAAAGAGGCTGAAATGAAAAAAGATTTCACATGTAGTAGCACGATAGGTACACTGGTAGCTGCATTACACACTGATAACGGTAGAACAGCCATGACAGTATTAATGGCCGCAACTTTATGTTTTTCTTCCAAATTCTCACCTTAACTGCCTGTAATTGGAATTCATTCCAACACTATTAAGCATTTAATTGTCTGTTTGTAATTTATTCTCTTTATTATTGAAATGCATGGGAAAATGATTGCAGTATTAGTGACAGAAAATAAATATATCTAAAATATGCACACACAGTAAAAAAAAAAAAAATCTTTACTTTTCAGTTTTTTTGGTGTTAATAGCCCCTTTGTGTTTTAGGATGTGAAACTCAAACTGTGGCTCTGGTGCTATTATCTTTGGCCTTGTTCGTCTCTTTGTGCCTCAATATCATCTTTTACATCAGACAAAGAAAAGCGTTGCACAGAGGTATGGTTATAATGTAATGCCAGTGTTTTAGGCAAATTATTTTTCCTTTGAATGAACTGTTGATTCTAAACCTCTCTGGCTTTCTCTAAATCACTAAATATGTTGTTTACAGACAGAGATGAGCCCTGCTACCCACACATTTCTGAAGGAGAAATGTACGTTTTGTGTGTTTTTTTTTAGGTTTTTTCAACTGGGCTTAGACATTTGTGTTTGTCACTAATGCCTTATTTAGTCCAATACACAAGTTACTGTAATTAATGATATGTAGTATTTTTATGTTTTTTAATTAAATTACAATATGCAAATAACATCACATTGTTCAAATAAACTAAAAAACTGTTCTTTCATATTTTGCTGAAGGCTGTCACACAATGAAGAGCATTATTTTCATGACCTTAATCAACAAGATCACAGGGAAAATCCCCACAATCATCATGAGCAACAGGAAAATCCAATCTATGGCAACATCAGTACAGAGAGAAGAGGTGAGTGTATACCTGCTTTCTGATTCATTTTGAAGAAAACAAGAAATCTGTACATGCATGCATGTGGACATCAAAATACTGTTAGCTATACATAGTTTGCTGATACAATCTGCTTTTCACTTTTTTTCAGTAGATTTTGGCATTTGTCAAGTATAGCCAACAAAACACGCAGACATCAGTTTAAAGTGCAAAGTGGATTTACTACCATCAGCTAATTAAATTCATTCAAATTTTTAGTTGTCTTTTTTGTAGACCTTAATATGGGATCATTAAAACTAACTAATAATAATTGCATTTTACTTTAGGTTCTGCAGAGGATTGTTATGAGATGATGTCTATGCAGCGCACACGCGATTGTATGAAGGCAAGTGCTGTTCACAATTTTGCTATAATGGATTTACATATTTCTACCTCATAATTAAAAGATTTTCAATAAAATTTTTTATTGCCCTGAGATGACTTGTGACTTAATGACGTTCAACTCAATTGATATTCTTCACCTTACTCTCTAATTATAGAATTCACAGTAATTTCTTAGTGGTTACTCTAGTAATGCGTTTACATATAGTATATGTACTGTTGTTGCTTATTAAACATTTAATTGAACTTTTAGGATGCGGGTGTAGTTTTTAATCTGTTACTGTACAAGATGATGTTGCATATTGTGAAAAATATATCAGACATTTAAAATGAGCGTAACGACTGATAGCATTTTCAGGATACGAATGGCACATTATGGATACATTATGCTTCTGTGTACGGCTATTAGATTATGGAAAAAAAAAATCAAGATCACTTTTATTTGACACAATTACTCATTGACTTTTGAAAACGCATTTGTTGAAATTAAATCACAATTTGTATTTTTAAAAAAGAAAATATCAGGAGCACTACTGGTGTCCCTCAAACCACTGGTGCTCATGGTAGTGAAATGATGGTAATAAGAAAAATGGAAAGATTATGACAACAAAATGACTTTAAAAATTATAAGTCCAGGAAGGTAGGTCTGGAAAAGTAATAAAAGGACTTTATTTTACTAGGCAAAAGGTATTGAAAAAATACACCAAAAATTCTTGAATTTTTCGATCAAAACGAGTATATATTTAAGTATTTGTTGAATTTTAAACCGAAGTGTTTCCAGCTAAATTAGCTTTGAATTGTTTGTTGACCAAAAGCTCTGGTGGACCTGGTGGAGAGTGAGTTTGAGCTTTTAGAAAAAAATTGATAGTGTACTGCTCTGAAGAAAAGAGGTGCGCTAAATTCATAACAGAAGGCAAAACAAGAGCAACACTGCGAAATGGAATGCAGCACAATTTTGTCCTGATTATTTTTTCCAGTGTTGAAAGCCAAACCCATCACTGAAAATAATCGCCTTGCATTCCTTCTGTCTGGTGAAAAAAAATTAATTTTGCTTGTTTTTAATTTTGACTTAGTGTCCATAATTTGCACTTACATTTCTGACCAAAATACCCACTGGGCATAATTACATTGTTTATTCTCTCTGAAGTTTTGCACCTCCGTAATGGAAAATGAGATACTGTACATAACATGCGCATCAATGAAACAAGCAAAAATAGATTTGTCAGTCTTTCACACAGCATAATAACATTCTGAACTGACTGCTTGAATATAGCACAATTGTTGTTCCGTTCAATCTGAGGCCAAATATAATCATTGCATACATTTTGTGTAAATATACACTTGCAAATCATTTAAACCCATGCTTTCAGATCTTCTTTCAAAACGGAAGGCAACTGACACCATAGACGCATTGTGGTCACTAAGACTGTGAACCAATGATCACAATTAAGAACAAACCCTTCTAAAAATAAACTCAACAAGCTTAAATGTATGAGAACATACATGGAAGCTACTACCAAAAGCGTAGAAACTGGTGCAAAGTGCTGCTGCAAAATCTAAAATCAGTTTTACCAATCTATTTTTGTCTCCTGTTTTAAACCAGCCTTTACAGCCTGATCTAAACTATGCCTCACTGGATCTAAAGACTGCACAGAAACGAAAGAAGAAGCATCATCATAAGCAAGGCCACTCACAGGGACGAAAGAAGCTCCCAGACCACCTGCCAGTCCACGACACACATCCTTTGAACACATTCTTGGAGGTGGACACAGACTTGGATGCTCATCTTCCTTCCAGAGACACCAGCACCATGGTTTCACACAGCAGCATCTACCTGAACAGTCAACAAATAGCCCAACAGGCAGAAGAAATGGAAAGAGAAAAAAGCATGACAATGGAGACGGGGGGTGTTGGTTGGGATGGTATGCAAAGGTGCAAGGATGAGGAAAATCGAGAGAGTGAAGAAAGACACGACGAACAGGAGTGTAGCAATGGAAATATATCTATACAGGTTTCAGAAGCAGAAACTATTCAGAGCAGTACAGATCCTTTCATTAGCAGCTTTAGCCAGGATGGTCACCAACACGGTTAGAAATCTACATCATGTTTTCTTGTTTCAAACTGTTCTGGACTAAAATCTAGGCCACCTGAAAAAGATTTCTAAAAAACAAACTACTGTCTATTACTGTAACTGCAAAGAATCAAACTATGTTATCTTCAATATTCAAACTGTTTCACAGAGTTGAGCAATTTCCTCTTTGAGACAGACAAAGTATCTCATTGAGCAATAGAGGAACAAAAGCGTACCTTTTGTGTAGAGGATGTAATAAATGTATACAAAGCAAAAAGGAAACTCTTTGTGTGACATTTAGAAGTCAAGAGCCATATGGAAAATTCAGATTATTGCAAAAGATGAGGAAAACACCAAATCATCAGAGGACATGGAAGAACTCTCATTGTGTTGATGTCTCATAATCATATATCAACAGATGTCTCGCAGAAAGGTGCGAAGAAAATAAATCTTACATGTGTTTTCCGTGATGTAGGCGATGGCTAAACCCTGAGAGGGAATATTTTGTGGAAAAACTTTACATGCCTCAGCATGTGAAACTACCTCTCAGTAGCAGATTAGACTGAAGATAACATTAATATGAATATAAAATGTAAAAGTAAAAAGTAAAAACAAAAAGGGGGAAAGCTGTAAGTAGGACATAAGTGATGACATTTTGCTTTCCCTGTGGGCACATTGTTTCGTTGTAAATGTCAGCCACATGAATTTTCCACGTCAAAGTTATGATGATGATCATTACCTTCATAATCGATTGCACTTATGAACTAATGTGCCATCTGCTTAAGTGATTATTTCCCTCTCTTAAATATCTTGGCAGGATGATTTCCTTCCCTGCTATCTGCTGAGGGAACTATGAGCTATGGATTGAACTCAGCAGTCAGAAGCCTGCAGTCCACTCTTTGTTGACAGTATTTCAATAGCTGCTCATGGCCTACTTCCTCTCTATGGATTAAATTTTGGCCTAAGGCATACTGGATGTAACTTTTGCAGACAAATGGGGAACCCACAAAAAAGATGCTTACAAATAACAAGTACTTTTATTATGTTTTCTGTAATCTTAAGTGGTGGCACACACAGCTTTAGAAACAAAGAAAATGACACTGAACTTTACAGTGACAGCTTAATGTGTGGAAATGCTCTTAGTTTTCTCTAAAGAGCCTGAATATTGCATAAAAAGTATATGTTAATGTACTCAGAAAGGCCCTTAAATGCCACCGCTACAATTTTTGTGCCTCTATTACAGTGTAGCAATAAAGGGTGGTTGACAAAGCAGGGTATCAGTCAAACAGATAAATGAAGATGATCCTTTTCTTCTTTATAACAATGATCTCAGCTCATTAAATGGTTATACACTCTACAAGAATGGCTCCCATAGGAACCCATAGAAAACTTTGATTAACTGCTACCTGAACTTAGAGGAAGCAGTAAGATTTTTTTTTTGTAATATGAGATATGGGTTCGGGGCTGTTTTTTTGTGCATCTGTCAGCAAGATTCTGCAAAAAACTACCAAGGTGAATTTCATGAAACATGATGGTAAGAAAGGAACACAGACAAAAGAAGATTACACTGAATTTTGGTGCAAATCCAGAGCTTTTTTTAAAGTTAAGGTAATTTTTAATGGCCAGTATGGGCCATTGGCCTTCCCTCTGTTTTAATTAATATGTGCTGATGCTAGCAAGAATTCAGGGAACAAACAGACCCAAATGCTACACTATTTTCTGCAAAATCTATGGCCAATGTGATCATAAGGTCAGTCTTGACAAAATAATGCTGCAACCCTGTTTCAGTCTGAAACAGAGTTTGTAGTTTCTTTACTGTATATGCTTGCTACCACTATATACCAGAAACTGGTGTTATTTTTAAATTGCTTATTTGATTAATGTTCCCTCTCTGTGTATGTGTGTGTGTGTGTGTGTGCGTGTGTGTGTGTGTGTGCGTGTGTGTGTGTCTGCGATAGACAACAAGAGAAAAAGAAAGAGACAAAGGGAGAGAATGATAGAAAGAAATCCTAAGCCAGATATGAAATACAAATGGTGTTACACTGTGACTCACACCTTAATTGCTATGATGTGTGTGACACCTAACAGATTACACCAAAATCATAATTCAAAATTGAGTAATAACTGTGTTATCTGATCTGCTGAATTTAGTGGGTAATTTTCAGTATGCAGAATACTTACCAGTAGATACAGCTGAACATGGGAGTAATCCCTGGAGGTTCTAAAAAAAAGAAACAGGTGATATGGTCAGCATTTTTAAGTAATGGGTGCCTTTTAGGTATTTCAAAAGAAAGCAGACAAATTACAGTCTGTTATTTGAGTAATAAGTTCTTGCGGGCAGTTTTAATAAATGCTACCAGTCAGTGCTTTAGAGAAAAACAACCCTGTAGCGAACGGGTTTGTTCTGTAGCAGAGAAAGGGACATATTATCACTTTTAGCGTACCTGGAGATAAATGGCTATCCCCTCCTTTTTGGCTACATTGTGACAACAAGCAGGGGCCATGCTATTAAAACAAGTGTTTTCTCGTATTATATAAAATTGTTCATGTTTACCACCAGTCTACTTGTGCCAACCTGAACAAAATAGTCAAAAAACACTTATTTAACCTCTCAGAAGGCAACCCAAACGTATTATACTAGTAATAACATTTAGAGGCTGGCAGAGGAGGTGGAGATATCCATTTTTATATTGCAAAAGTACAAAAAATTAACATGTTATTGTTAGAAGACAATTATATAATCTAAAAAGACCAAAAAAATGAAAATTAGAAAAGATAAACTTAATCAAGTATTGACTACTTTACTTATTGGACTAAAAGTCAAAGCCAGTTTGATTTATGTGTTGAAAAGAGTTGTAACAGCCACTATGCAGGTTGCTGGACTGGCATTTGACATCTAAAAACCAAACAGATTATATTTGGATGCAACTTTTCCAACTCTCTTGCTGAGTAAATACAATAAACATAAAAAGAAACTGAAGGTTGTTTTTATTGTATTATGCATAATCTTTATGCACTCCTGTATTCTTTTATTTCAGCTGTTGATCTGTCTGGTAATCGTCTCTGTGTTTCATTAGGGATGTATCCATAGAATGGAATGTATTTTTTTAAGCCATAGATGTTAATTTTAGCTTTTTTCCCCTTTTTTCTCTCCATATTTTGAAAAATGGCTTGAGCAAAATAGACAAAAACTTCTCAGTATATACTGCTTCTTCCTGTTTTTTGTGGCAGTTTCCATCATATTCACCAAAATTTTACAATGAGCAATACCCTCAATGGGAAAGAAGGCTAAAGGCAAAGTTCAAGGCAGCATGGAGGAAAGTGAGCCAACTACACCAGAGAAAAAGAAGCTAGGAGAACAAACCAGATGTTCTCCACTAAACCATCCAAGGTATACTCTCAGTGGCAAGGGAACAACATTACAGCATGAGAACAGCCCCACCAAGGCTGGAGAGGGAGCAATACTGGAAGAACATATGGGAGAAGGCTGCAACAAATCAACAGCAATGCTCAGTGACTAGTGGATCTAATCGTAGACCACAGCAATTTCCTGCTCAGGGACACACCCAGAATAGTTAACCGAAGGCCGGACAGTCCTGATCCTGAAGGGTCCCCCAGAAGGGACTAGTCCCATCCAACTACAGGCCAATCACCTGCCTCTCTACAACATGGAAGCTCCTGTCAGGCATCATAGCAGATAAGATGAATAGGCACATTAGGTCGCTGCATGATGTGCTAAAGAACATGGCTGGATGGTGACTTTGAATATGCGTGTTGCAGCTTCTGGTTTACAACCGCATGGCGGAAATCTGCTTCCAGCGATGCAGCAGCAACTTCAACTACAGAAACCTCACCATGGACAAGGTAAGAGGATCACAATTACTGTGGTGACTACAATACAGTAAAAAAGTCTTCAGCCACTTGTAGGTTGACCACATCCCAACAAACTAAAAGAGGGCTGTCAAGATTATTTGTGTAGGACAACATGCAATGTATAGTTCATGCATATATAAGCTGGCTTTTAAAAATAGCACAATAAACCAGCTGCTAATAGATGGGACACACCCAGAATAGTTAACCGAAGGCCGGACAGTCCTGATCCTGAAGGGTCATTCAGAAGGGACCAGTCTCATCCAACTACAGGCAAATCACCTGCCTCTCTACAACATGACTACTGTCAGGCATCATAGCAAATAAGATGAATAGGCGCATGGCTCAATACATGAAAAGGATTGGCAGAAATACCACAGGAGCAAAACACCAGCTACTGGTAAGACTGTAGGACCAGACTGACCAACCTGTGCACTGCCTGGATTGACTACAAGAAAACCTATGACTTAATGCCTCTCACATGGTTCCTAGAATGCCTAGAACTACACCAGACCAACAGGACTCAAAGAGCCTTCATGGGGAATCAGGAATCAGGAAGGACAACAAGAAGATGGCACAAGTCACCATCAAGTGCAGGAATTACCAAGGAGATGCGCTGTCCCTGCTGCTGTTCTGCATAGGCCTGAACCCCCTCAGCCAGATCATCAACGAGACTGCCTATAGATACCGACTACAGAATGGAGTAAACATGGATGACATCAAGCTGTATGGCAGAAGTGAACGAGACATTAATTCACTGATCGACACTACCAAGATCTACAGCAATGACATCGGAATGTCATTTGGACTGGAAAAGTGTAGTCAGATGGTAGCAAAAAGAGGGAAGGTAGTCAGAACTGAGGGGATTGCACTGCAAGAATGCAGCATACACTGAGTATTTTTACCATATCATCCTTTTTATCCATACTTTCCAACTCCAAACTGTGTAAACTTGAATGCCCTTTGGATTTAAACATACAAGGTGATGTACATTTGTGTAATGAGGAAGGGTGTGGCCTTAGGAGATCAACACCCTATATCAGGTGTGCACAATTATTAGGCAGCTTCTTTTCCTCAAACAAAATGGGCGAGAATAGAGATCTAACAGACTCTGAAAAGTCAAAAACTATAAAAAAAAAAAAAAATCTTTCAGAGGGATGCAGCACTTTTGAAATTACCAAGATATTAGGACGTGACCACAGAACCATCAAATGTTTTGTTGCAAAAAACCCAAAAGGATTGCAAGAAACATATTGAGAGAAAAAGATGCAAATTCACTGCCAAAGATTTAAGAAGTATCAAACATGAAGCTACCAGGAACCCATTATCCTCAAGTGCTGTTATATTCCAGAACTGTCCAGAAGTACAAGTTGTTCAGTGCTCAGAGACATGACCAATGGAAGAAAGGCTGAAATCCGACCACCACTGAACAAGACACATAGGTTGAAACGCCAAGAGTGGGCCAAGAAATATCTGGAGACGGATTTTTCAAAGGTTTTATGGAGTGATGAAATGAAAGTGACTTTTGATGGACCAGATGGATGGGCTCCTGGCTGGATCAGCAATGGGCATAGAGCTCCACTCCGGCTCTGACGCCAGCAAGGTGACAAGTTAAAGATGAGCTTGTTGGACTTTTTCAAGTTAAAGATGGGCTTAAACTCTCAAACCTACTGCCAGTTTCTAGAGGACACTCTTCACGCAGTGGTACAGAAAAAGTCTGCAAGAAGACCATTAGTTTTATGCAGGACAGTGCTCCTTCTCATGCATCAAAGTACTCCACTGTGTGGCTAGCCAGTAAAGGCCTTAAGAACGAAAGAATAATGACATGCCCCCCTTCCTCACCTGAACTAAACCCTATTGAGAAATTGTGGGCCCTTCTTAAACGTGAGATGTACAGTGAAGGAAAACTGTACACCTCTCTGAACATGGTCTGGGAGGCTGTGGTTGCTGCTGCGCAAAAAGTTGATGGCCAAGAGATCAAGAAACTGACAGACTCCATGGATGGAAGACTTTTGAGTGTTACTGAAAAGAAGGGTGGCTATATTGGTCACTGATTTATTTTTTGAAATGTCAGAAATGTTTATCTGTAAAGTTTCAGTTGTTTATTATTCTCACTTTAACAAATGAAAATAAACAAGTGAGATGGGAATATTTTGTTT
>VUQH01032066.1:12307-33072 GCA_015106775.1 Etroplus canarensis
TTTTAGACAATTTTGGTTTTTGAAATATGTTCTTTGCATTGTTTGCAACTGTTGCACTATGTTGCACACGTTGCACTTGATTTATTTTTAAATTTTTAATTTTAAATTTTAAACTGTGGGGAAAAAAACTCTCCTGTCATATGTCTATATGTTTATATGTTGCACCAGGTCCTGGAGAAACGCCATCTCATTTCACTATGTTCTGTGTCAGCTATATGTGGTTGAAATGACAATAAAAAAAAAAGCTCTTGGAAAAAAAAGGCTCTTGAAAGCTCTTTCAAAACTGAAACTTCTTTGCTGTTGATTGTGCTGCAGGGTGCAACGCCCCACCGTTTTACTTACAGGTGGATTGTATTGTCACTGGCAAACTTGGGTACTCAAGGGGTTTTACACTAACAAACTGAAGATATTTTTTGTCTTTTTTTGTTTGCCTTTTATAGCTGATAAAAGTTAGGTTACATGATGCTGTTTCAGTCTTCTGGATGACAGTAGTGAGCAAGACTTCATTCTCAGCAGACCCCTGCAGTTTGAAAAAAAATATCATATGAGATATCATATTTAACTTGTACGTTTACAGCTAGCAGCAGTGAATTTGTGATTAGATCAAATAACCACAGGGCCAGACTATAGGCACCACTATCAGTCTGGTGTGCCTGGCATTGCTCAGTTCATGTTACACACTGAAACAGTAGACAGCTGTCTACTGGGAAGCTGTCTTTGCTACTGAATGTCAGATCTTAGTCAGTTCTAAGAAAGGTACATTGCTTACACAATACATATATTACATATTTGGTGGATATTTAAAAAATGGCTGTATTCCACTGTAATGTTGAATCAGCTCTTTTGAGTGGAAAGTTTTAGATGTCTTTCCTGTTGTTTCTGATGGTTTAGTTTAGTTTCTCCTCAGGTCAAGCTGGCAGACTTGCTACCACACAAGAATTAACATAGTATAAGGAGCCATAAGCATTGGCTTTGTTTAACAAAGCAAAACTAAAAGGAAAAGGCCTTGGCAGATTGTGTGTATGCTAAACTCATATTTTAGTTGGCCATTTAAAAAAAAAAAAACTATTTTCCTTGTAATTTGACTAGAAGTCTTAACCTGAAACTGAATTATTTATCATAGCAGATCCCACTGAATTGATTTTAGTGTCTGTTTCTTTCAAGTAAGTTAATCCGAAGTCATGCATGTATATGTACTACAGTACTAGCTACCCTACAGCATAGTGAACTGTGAAAGGCTCCATGCTACAAAACCGGTCAATGAAAAAGCTCAAAGTAAATTGTGTATTCTTACTCGTAATGAGTAAATACCTCACATCAGCACACTATTGTGGGTGTTTCGGTGTTTGTGCTCTATGTATGTGTCTATATATCAGTGCATGCCCCTCTTTGTGTGCTAAATTGTCCTTATGTTGAAATGTTTGTGAAATGGCATCAGTTTTAACTTGCAGTTTACACATACAGTACAAAGACCTGTATTGTAAAGCCCTCTGCGGAAAGGTATTCTTTCTTAGGAAGAAATTGGCGAAGGAGTTTAGTTATTATCTAAAGTATTTAGACTGTTCTTTTGTTGTAGACAGTTTAATTTATTTAAACATGATAATAGGGCATATTGTATAATGCAGTAGCACTTTTGAATAGGTTTTGGACAGAAGTGGAAATCTCTGGGACAGTTGCTAAAGTGTATGAGGTCATGGCTGTTAATAGAATAGATTAATTTCTAGCTTTGGTCTTGTAATGGGATTAAATCCTTTAATGATGGCCCTTTCAGTTATGTGAATTTGCTACTGTTAATTAAATCTGTGGTTTATCAGGTGAAACGATAACTGTGTGAAAACGCTTTGCTCATGACAGATCTTTAGTGGATATGCTGCATCTCAGCAAACAGTTGTTAGCATGTGTCAGGCTCCAACTCAAACTAAAATATTTAACTATATAAAGTTTCATATTGCTGAAAATGTCATAATGTATTTAAATTCCTGCCAGTGTCATTAAAAAGCTGAAAAAATAATCTAACTGGAAATGTTTGATTCGGCCATTTTGGTATTTTGCAAACACAAATAGTTTCCAATAAAATTACAAGCTTTTAGTGTAACATAAGACACCTACTGCACATGTGGGACATACTGCAACTGCTTATTCCTTGTTTTCTACATGTCTTTGTAGCTTTAAGAATTGCGCATTTAACGGACACTCATCCACATTCCATCCTCTGATTTTTTTTATTTTTGTTAAGAAAATAAATTTATTTTTCCCTAGATTTAATTTTTTTCCCTTGCTTTAGATCTAATGATTGTTTTGTCTTATAGGGAAAACATGCAAACCATACAGAGCACCTCCCACCTGAAGGATATGGTGAGTATAGCCTGCTGCAGATGTTTACTGCTTTTGATTTTTTTAAATATTACCTTACCTAGAGCAAGAAAATTACAAAAAAAACAAATCGTATTACAGTTGGGCCATTTTTGTTCCCTGAGGAGATTAATTATATCCCCCAAAAATGAGGATATGATGGAGTTATCAGCTCTGCTGATGCTACAAATCCTTTGTGTCATTGTGATGGTGCAGAAGCTATTTGATGCAGGATTTTAAATTTTGGCATAGTGATAGACCTCCGTGAGATCTGGGACTGATAAGATTGACAGTCAGTTTCAAAATACAGATTAACCACCAGATGGCATTTCTGTAAATTTTTTTTTTTTTTTTTTTTACATTTTTAGCTATATCTCTGTAACTATTCATCTGAACTGCAGAAACTGATTGTGAGCTCATATACTTTTGTGGTGACACCATGTTGTGCCTGATGCTGTTGCTATCAGCTGTCCAGAATATTACAGAATCAACTTTACAGCTGCATATGTTGGTTCTTAATCATTTACATTAAAAAAAGGAAAAAAAAAATGAACCATGGTGCTTAGCTTTATATCACGTCAAGTGGGGTTGAGTCATGTCAGCATTCATGAAGAAATTAGGGCTTTTCAGGGATGGGATATACCTTGCCCCACGCCAGGAGCTATTTTGTCTCAATGTCGCTGAAACAGGCAAAGGAAATGGGCAAAAAAAGAACCCACATGTCTAAACTCAATACAGTAGCTTCAGTTAATTTATATCATGACACATATTGACTGTATTGGAAAAAATGCAGATCAATGTGAAAATTCAACACTACAAAGCTATAATCCACAGCTGTTAAGTTTTTTAACCATTCTGGAACACAGTTAGTGGCATTAGGTGATCCTATTTATGTTGTAGGAAACTCTGATTTCCCCCCTTTTCTTTTGTATTAAAAGCTCCATTCTTCTGAAACACTTCAAAGAGCTGATGCATAAAAGTGGTTAACTGTCACTTTTCTGGATTTGCAGACAGATGCACTGTTGAAAGAACTTGTTAGGATAAGAGAGGGTAGACAGCTATTTGTTGTGAAACTGGGATATAACCATTTTCAAATAATTTCAAATAATCTGTCCTTACAGGACTGTTTGTACACATTACAAAATTTTGTGTAATAGATCAGGTTTTACTACAGAGCAAATCTTACCATTGTTTCATTTGACCGTATCAGATAAACATACAAACCCACATTGGCAGCTTGATAGAATGAGTCTAATGCAGACGCCCAGATAGATGGATGAATACCTAAGGATACTGTAACTGTCAGAGCTGTCAGTTTTTTCACTGCTTACAATTGCAGATCGTCAGTAAGCAAATTTTACGATTCAATCTGTAAAAGTTGAAAATTCGCAAAAAATAATTACTTTCTGCCCTTAATCTGAAGATTAATACAGGTTGACCATCAATTATTTAGAACGCACCCTCCTCTCTTATATCGTCCACACTGTCAATAATATTTAGGACATGCTCCCACAGTTTCCCTTTGGGGACAATTAGAGTTATCCTGAATTAAACATGATAATGTCATTCACATTGACAAAATACACCACTTTCGTTTTACCTGTATAATTTTCCAATTTTTCTCTTTGCAGTCCAGCCAAACCCAGCAGTGTTGATGGGAAACCCTATTCGGGCATTCACACCACCATTGGGTGGCACACCAGCTGGTATGGGCAAGTCACCCAGTCCTGTGCAGAGGATAGATCCTCATACAGGTGCCAGTATTCTCTACGTTCCGGCTGTATATGGTGGAAACATGGTGATGCCCATGCCCCTGCATGTAAGTTTTCTGCTTTTGGGAAACATGCTGACAGATACAGGAGTGAAATATTGTATTTTAAAAGTACTTTCGCACCACTGATGTGTGTAAAATATATACTTTAAAAAAAAATCAAAAATCACTTTTTTTCAAATAATAGTCAGTTATTTTGTAATCACAGTGATCACTGAGTGTATTTGTGGTTGACTACTAATGTGGAACCTAATAATAGCCCCTCTGCCTGTATTCTTTTAACAACAGGAAATTATTAGTGATGTAAAATTTTATTTTTATTTTCCTAAGTTGCCTTGGCCAGGTTACCAGAATCGCTTTGCTGTGGACCCTCGCATCATGAGCCATCCAGCAGCAGTGGCAGCTTACAATTTTATGTTGCAGCCACCAAATCGAGGCTCCCCCATTCCTTATAGTGGGGTGGCACACCCCTCTCCTCTAGGAATGGCCCAGCCCAGCCCTGACAAAGAGCCATCTGACCCCATTAGAAATGGTTTGCCTTGCTTTTAATTTCCACATCAGATCAGCTAAAATTGCTAATGTAATTTTATTCCTCCAGATTGAAATGAGACAAAAGCCTGTCTTTTGATTTATTTGTATGGTTTAACTTCTTAGGTAAATTGGAAGGATGTCTAAAGTCAGAGCAGAACCATCTTCAGACTCCAGAGAGAAAAACCACAGATATGAAGGAAAAACAGGCAAGTTGTAGACTTCTACGTGTTTCTTTTTTGTGGTAAAAATAATTCTTATATTTTATTTACACTCGAAAAGCCTTATGAATGGGTAATGATAACTACCTTGTACAACTGTGTCTTGGTGTTTGGATTTTTTAAAATTTATTTAATTTTTTTTCAATCCAGGGAGATTTAGACACAGGCCAGAGTCGAAACCTCGAGTCACAGACAGAAGGGCTAGTTGGATTTCCCAATGCCCTGCTCCATCGAAAAGACCCCTCAGCTGTCCAAAGACCCCTTAACTACCACCTAGCACCACCCAGTCCAGCTTTTCCTTCAAATCCGGTCAGCGGAAGACCCTTCCCTCAGCAGTTTCCAGTCTCCAGGCTTCCTTACCGGGTCAGCCAACCTCAACATCCAGGGATGGCCCAACAAAGTCAGCAGCAGCAACAGCTTAGTCCTGCCTACACCGGTGGAAGCCATAATGCTTCCTTTTTCAGTGGCCCTATACCCACTCACAGGTCTGTCCAGTCACCTATTTTGAATGGGCCAGAGTCTAGAGTGGAGGAGATGAATAGCTCAGTTAGGACTTCGATGGGCCATTCAGGGGGCCACCACTCAGGCCTATCACAACATAACAGGGTCAGCAACTTTGGGGAAGATGGACAGGATGGAGATGCAGTAGATGGTTTGGGTGAGTTAAACACCATACGTACTACTAATTTAATTTTAAGTAGCTAATGAATTAATTAGCGTCACGTTGCTGAAGAGACGCAAGATGAAAAATATGTGTCTTATTATCTCTATTTAGAAGTTACACTTAATTTTTTCCAATTAGTGATATATTCCATCATTTCATTTCTCAAATTTACTGTGTAAGTATTCAGAGATGGTTATCTTTTTCCAGATTGAATTTTGGCAGTCTTCATGAAACCTTCAGGATTGAAACTGCTGCAAACCACTTGCATTTTCAACCAGATTGCTCAGACTGCTCCCATTCTTCTTTGCATTCTGCTCACAGAAAACTTTTGCTGAATGTTATTATAAAACATTATATCACTCACTGTGTTTTAATCAGTGAAAAGGTTTCACAGCAACTTGTAAATTCCACATTGCTTGAGCATCTTCTAAATGTTTCCTTATGTTTAAAAATTATTTATCACATTTAAGTGAGTCATTTACTGAATATTTGTTCATAGAGAATTTGTTTAACTCTGCTGTGTATACTAACCCTCTAGCTCATAGAATTATGTGGACTGCATCAGTGACTCCAAAACTAATCAGACAATTGCCCTTTCAGACCTCCAGGGTCCCTTGGCTCTTGAGGCCCTTAGTCAGCAGCAGCAGCAACAGCAGGCAGCGAGGCTGGGCCAGTGGGGGGAGGCAGCAGGCCCTTTCCTCCAGGGCAGTGTTGCCTTTCCTCTGCCTCAACAGCTCGCTCACCTTGCTCAGTCCGGCATGGCTCGCTTCCCCCATCAGCTGCTCCGGGCAGGTAGCTGGGGCCTTAATTCCAATCTGGATGATGAAGCTGTTCCTTCTGCCTCAGCCGGGCCAACTTTCAGCAGGTTAGATTAAGCACCAGTGTGTTTTTATATACAAGTGTGTGTGTGTGTGTGTGTGTGTGTGTGTGTGTGTGTGTGTGTATGTATATGTATATGTATATATATATATATATATAAAGAGACACATATTGTACGTTTTTATGTTTTAAGCAAATCAGTATAAAACAAGATAACTGCTTGAAATTGTCTCATATATGTTGATTTGTGTTCTTTTGTGTCCTCTTTTGGTTTAGTGAATTCTTTTATGGATCTTACCTAATATACTTTTCTTTGATGCAGTCTTTAAAGCATAAATAAAAATATATATTTTTAATTTCTAGGTACCCAGGCCTCTTGAGAGAGATAACACCACAGGAACAGCATGAACCCAGGGAAACAGCCGAGATGCAACCTCCACCTCAGTCACGCCTCCTCCAGTACCGCCAGTCCCAGTCCCGTGGCTCAGGTGACCCTTCATCCTCTTTAGCTGCCATTTCCAATCATGTTGGCCCTTTTCCGTCAGGACTTTACACCCATGACACAGGTCGGGATCTGCTTAATGAAAACCTTCTTAACAACCAAGCTCTGCAGCAACACCCGGGGAACCCCCTATACAATACTGGTAGCTTCCCACATCAGCCACCAGCCCAGTCTGCCAGTCCTCCTCCCTCCCAGGTAAAATATCTTTTGCAAGAGGCCCAGTGGTCCCATAGTGGAGCTACATCAGTGAGTCCACAACAGCAGAACCATCTGATGGGGAACCAGGGCCATGGCCTTCCTTATGGACTGCCCATCATAGCTCACCCAAGCAGGCAAGAGCAGGTCCACCTGATGCAACTTCACCATCAGCACCAGCAGCAGCAGCAGCAGCAGCAGCAACAACACCAACAACAACAGCAACAGCAGCAGCAGCAGCAACAAAATCAAGGTCCAGATCAGGAGGCCTACCACCCACTGTCCCCAAGAGCATCAGCAGCCACAGCACATCACAGTGTAGATGAGGTAATTCATTTATATGGTATTCAGTAATATTTAAATCAAATTAGCCAAATTAGCCATGCGCTTGAGTAGCGGTTTACACATTTGCCTTACACATGAAGGATCCCTGGTTCAAGCCCAGGTGGAGACAAAAGCCCATTCCCCAATGGTTGCATCAGGAAGGGCAGCTGACAAACTCTGTGCCAAATTACCAGTGCGGATCCAGATCTGCTATGGCCCCTTGGGCAAATACAGTACAATAAAGTCACTGTTTGTATATGAATGCAGCATCGTTTTCATTCTGTTTTTAGTTCCAACAACACTCTGGATAATGTTTTTGGTAAATATAGGGATGACTTATTGCAGCCTCTCCATTTTCACTGTTTCTTAAGTGTAGCCCAGAATCATTCCATTTTTCAGTCTCACATTACCCCATCTGCCTTACCCAGGCTGTCATTAAGTTTCTGACAGAGGCATTTGAAACAACTTAGACATGGTCAAAGTTAAGTGCAGGATTATAGTGTATGAGTTATTATGGTGTATATAGTGTATGAAAAACAGAGGGGGTATTTCATTGCTGGTACTAAGTACAAAGACAGTACACATGAGATATACATTTTAACAGTGCATCTGTTTAACCTATTTTTATTAGAAACACATTTTCTGTTGGTGTAAACAGAATGTGTGTTAATCATAGTCTGTCTCAATGTTATCATTTTGAAAATATCCATGTTCATTTTTTTGGAACCAGAAGTTACTATACTTGGACCGAAAGGTGCTAAGTTTTCAGCTAACTCGGTTGGCAAGCTGTGTTATAACAATATTTAATTGACCTTTTTTTTAATCCCACATTTATTCTTAAAGGTTGCTATTATTCACATGAAATTACATAACATTAAAATATACTGTGTAATAAAATGTTTTAATACACAAAGCTGCAGAAACTGGCCAGGCGACCATGGCCATCATGGGGAAGTGCACCGAGGCCGGCTGCAGCCAATATAAGGAGTACAGAGGGTT
Source organism: Etroplus canarensis (assembly GCA_015106775.1). Taxonomy (NCBI): domain Eukaryota; kingdom Metazoa; phylum Chordata; class Actinopteri; order Cichliformes; family Cichlidae; genus Etroplus; species Etroplus canarensis. Next base: position 20,683 of record VUQH01032066.1, read on the forward strand.
AAGCAAAGTATTGATGCAAAGAATTTGCTTAGCAAATTTTTTGTAATCAAATTATTTGATTTATTTAATAAATCGTTGCAGTCCTAATCCAGAGAGATGGATTTTTTTCAAATAAATGAATCAATCATTCAATCAATCAGGCCTCCTATAATTTTTATTAAGTGGGAAATGAATCCATAGAGAACAAAACTGTTTTTTTTATGTCAAGCTCTAAGGTTGTTTCTTAATGTAAATGTGACAAATACTGGTTGAGAATTGGTTTGGTGAGAGCCTTCTATAAACACATGCTAATTATCAATATGGTCATTTCGCTAGATGCTAGTAAACCAGAATCTAGTGAAACCGAGTTTTTAAACTGAAATTCTTTTACACTGTTATTGTTCACGGCTTTCTTAGACTTTCAAACTACCCACCATCAAAATATGCAAACAGGAAAAGGTGGATAATTGTGGACTTAAATCACTCAGATCTGAATGCTGAAAATAATGTACTGCTATAATGCTGTAGGACAAGATGCAAACAGAATACATGTCTTACTTTGCTTCCTGTATGACATTTTTGATTATATTTTTACTTGCTGGATTTAGTTCCATCTCTTTGCATCTTCAGATGGTCCTTTGTATTTTCCCCAAGGAGTCACCACAGCAGATTAATCCACATAAATAATTTGGCACAGGTTTTATGCCGGATGCCCTTGGTGATGCAACCCCTCTATGCTGAAAGAGGCTTGTGTCCCTACCTGGAATTGAACCAGGGACATTTCGCTTGGAAGGCAGATGTGTAATTAAAGGGAAGTCTGATGAGATAAATGACTATGCTTATTCTCTCCTTCTTTGTGTACCCGTCTATATAGTATGAACCCAGAGGTCCAGGTCGGCCTCTTTATCAGCGGCGCATCTCCTCCAGCTACCCAGATGAATCGTCTTCAGCCAACACCCACAATGCCCTATCACAGCAGTCCCAACCTTGTACTTCTGATACCCAGGACCACCCTCATCCTCACATACAGCAGCATCATCAGCATGCACATGCTTCCTATAGTTATCCTTCACATGACCATCTTTGGCCCAGTAATGGAGGAGGTTCTGGTCCGTTTCAAAACATTCCATGTAACGGAGCTGGGACACTCATTCAGCATCGGGACCTTCTAGGTAAATATTGCAGTTTTCAGGTGTTATTTCTTCTTCATTTAATATTTTTGTTTGTTTGTTTGGTGATAGTCATGTATTCTGCATTATGTCCATGCCTCACTTACCTCTCATCATCTTTGGTTACCTTCTGATGTGACAGCTTCCAAGGCACTTCGTCAGGTGGAAGACCAGGCAAAGGCAGAGGCCACAGGAGCACAGCAGACACATCCACACTCCCTCAACTCCCTCCAGCACCAGTTTCCTCCTCTCATGCCCAACAACAAGCAGCAGCAGCAGCCTCAGACTCCTGAGCCCAGCCAGGGGGCTCCAAATTTAGGCAAACCGCCAACCATGTCCTATGCGAGCGCCCTCCGTGCTCCACCTAAACCCCGAGCTGTTCGGCCTGAACAGGTCAAAAAGAACAGCGACCCGCTCTCCCTCCTACAAGAGCTGAGTATAGGAAGTTCAAATGGTAGCAATGGGTACTATTCCTATTTTAAATGAGTGTCACTTCCCCCATATAATAAAGTGATTCAAAAAATAACTAAAAAAACTACAAAAAAGAAAATCATAAAAAAGGCAAAATGTTTTTAAAAACACACAAAAAATAGTGCAAAGTGCATTTACAAATTGTTTCTATCAGTAGGTTGGTTTTCTGCATTTTGTTTCATTTTAACTTTTTATTTTTAACAGTCATTTTTTCCTCCTGTTTCACATATCTGTGAAGAAAGTAAGTATATATAATGAATGCATTACTGGTATATATACATACTCAATATGTATATATGAATATATACTTATATTATCTACACTTGTATATGTACGTAATGCTAAAAAATAGAATAAAAAAAACATTGAAAAACAAAATAAAAAAAGGCAAGACTTGGTTGACCACTTAGCTACCTGCTTGTTTTTCTTTACTCAAGTTGGTTTTGTTGATTACTAAATAAGTATGTTGACGTTTTTATTATTTTTGTATTCCTCAGTTTTGAGTGGACATTATGTTTTGATTTTCATACTACTGTAGATGTAATGGACAAAAGCTAAGTGGTCAACTGACAAACTACATGGAACAGTGTATAGAAGTAGATAAATTTTCCTCTAATATGTACATATAAAGAAAATAAAAGACTGAATTGTATGCCACAGACATGTCCTTAAATTCCTGTATCTGGCTAGCTTTTGCATTATAAGTTTTTCTGTTTTTGGCTTCTCACCTTTTAATCTTTAGACATCCATACTTGGGATTCATCAGTGATTTAGTAGTAAATGTGATTATTTATGGGAAAAATACAAATATTAATTGCATATTTTACTTTCTAACAATGTCTCATCATCTAGAATGCTGTCAACATGTCAAAATAACAGCAACCATTTCATTCCGCCTCTCTTTGCTTTAAAGATCAGAGAATACCAGGCATCATTTTCATACGATTATCCTGAACTGCTTTGCTTGTGGCTGACACAGTCATTTGGAATATTTTGTTGTCGTTGGGTTCATTTTATTTTATTCTTTATTAAGACTGTCATTACATTGTGGAGTTACTTCTCAACTCATGTCCAATGGCATGTCAGCAAATCTTTACCAATGACATTGTTTCAGTAACTGCTGGAGATGTGAAATTTTTTTTTGTTTGTTTGTTTTTTTCACTAATGGACAGTGAGTTTTTATTGGGTTTTTTTAATTATTATTTTTTATTTTTGAAAAGGTTGCAGTACTCTGAAGGTTTGTGCAAGTGAAGAGAGAGTGGCGAGGTCAGTTAGTGTGTCATGTTAGGCAAGCTGAAACTGAGAGGGTAGTCTTTAATTTCAGTCAGATGTTTTTGAACAAAATAAATTATTGGTCTTCAGTAAGTTACAGTTTAAGAGTAAACTCCTGAAATTTGAAAATGCAAGTAAAGAATGTTGCAGGTGTAAGGCATTTTTCTGTCTGCTTTATTTTTTTGGAAATCAATGAAATCTTAGTCAGAAAACTGCACACAGTTGATGACAGACCTGTGTGTTTCATAAAAGTTTGTCTCAGAGATATTTTGCAGTTTCCTGGTTTCTAGCTTTTGTTTTGCCTAAATTTTAAAACGGTTCCAGCACAAACATTGATCATTTCCCATCACATTCAAAGTCAACATCTCTTTTCACATCTTGGATATTTTCTAATTTCAGGGTATCCAACTTCAACCTGCAATTTAAAACAAACAGTAAAATTAAAAACTAAAGTACACTGTTCAACAAGCTTCAACTATGTTTTGTTTTGAGACTGTTGATAAGAAGAATTAATTGGAAATGTTGCAGATGTTCCTTTTGGTTCACCAAACTTTTTTTTTTTTTAAATCTGATCACATCTATTAATATTAAAGCAGTTGATGCATCATCTTTAATTTAAATGAAAAAGGTTGGATCATGCTTTGCATTCTGCTGCAGCAACATTTTCATAAATCTTCAGATAATGTCTTTAAAAACACAGGATGAATCCTACCAGTGAGTTACTCAGTTGACACGAAAAGGGCCACACAGACACATGCACATGAATTTTACTAGACACACTGATGATTTAAGTTAAATAGACGTAAAATATAAAAAGATACTCCTATGCTATATCTGCCAATTTTTTTGGGGGGGAATTTTTTAAAAATTTTATGATAAATCCAATAGTGGCAACTATGCTTGGTCCTGTCCTATGTAATTCATAAACTGTTAACACCACTGCCCCATCTGCAACTTGCTGAAAGAATAAATCACCCTGCTGCTTCATGGCCTCCACATGGCAGATAATCTCATAAATCTCTTTAAAGGTCACATCCTCAGATCTCAACTGCTAATAACTTTCTTTTGAGCAGTCAGCAGAGCGCTTCATACAAGGTATGGTTTTATTTTCAGCACTCAAATTCAAAGGTCCAGATTTTTTGACTTTGCCGAGAACACATACTTGTAAATATGCATTTTCTAGGTATTTACAAACAAGAACTTTGGGAACACCTCAATTTTGTAGAAGCTGTTCAAAGAAGAGGTATGCCCTTTTTAATTATGCAAATTCAGAAAAAAAAATATAATTCTAGAAATGGACAACATCAACCCGGTTGGTAGTTGCAACATCTTGTAACTTTTTAGATTTTTTTTTCTTAAAGATGGTTTCAGGCTTATTTGGCAGAGGAGAAATTATGTTACAGCTGTTACAAGACAACGCATTTCACTGTACAATGCATATTTTTAAGTACATGTTGCTGGATTTGTCCTTTTCTGTTTTCTCACCACTTCCCAGTTGTACAACAATCAAAATTGATTTATTTTTAAATGTGAAGTCTTTGTTTTCTTTTATGCATGTTGAGATGATCTGGCTGGTTTTTATCCATTTTTTTCAGTTTCTGTTGATTTATGGATGGGAAGAAAGGAGGAAAAAAGTTTTTGTTCAACCTACAGAGTCAGATTTTGGTATATTATTTGTTGTGTACAATAACTTGTGACATTATCAACAAATCTATTATACTATTTTACTAATGTGTCAATCAAATATGTAATGGTCATGTAAGTTTTTTTTTCTGCAGTTACTAGGCGGATGTGAAGCTGAGGTTGCTCCCTCGTGTGTATTGATTTTAGAAAATTTTAGATATGTTTGTTTGGGGAATTTGTTTTCCTCTGAATCTAATCTCTGAAGTTGTGCAATACTAATATTTCACCGATTCTTTAGGTACCATTTTATTAGTGAAGCAGAAGAGATGGAGCCAAATGCTTTTTAAAGGGATTTTATTTTTAAATGGCTGATTTCTTTTTAATGCTCCTTGTCAGGAGTCTTTCTTTAGAAAGAATTGGTTTGATAAAATTTTATAAAGCAAAAGATCTTTACTGATGTAATTACATTGGATTTGCAATGACTTTACCTTCCAGCATTGCATCATATATAACAAACTGAATTGTATATTTCATTGACAAGACTTCTTCAGTATTGCCTTTCAAAGAAAACCAAGTGAAACCAACTTGTGTGTGGCACATGGAACGGGAGCAACCTTTTGCCCAGCTAGCAGAGAGCTCTATGTTCAGCCTTTTATAAATGCCATCTTTTCCTGTTATCTGTTGGCTTGCCTCTGTTCTTCCCTTGCTGCAGTGAATCAATGGCACACCTGTTCTCCCAGCTTCCCAGTCCCATTGGTTCCTTACTTGTGGGTACAAAACAGTGGATAGATCTGTCCTACTCTTCTTCATTTCAGTTGGTGGTGGTTATGATTCAAGGATTATGACTGTGTTTTAAAGGTTTATTTTCTTTTTTATTTGTTTCTCTATTAAAGTGTTTTTATTGAAAGTGCTTGAGTTATCTTTCTTCACCTCCTGCTTTGCTGCATAGCTGTGCCTTCTAGGTCCAGAGGGATGTTGGCTATATAAAAACAAGGTGGTCTCAGATGTAAGTTTTCCAAACCATTTCCAGATTTAATTTTCATTACATTATAGTAGTATATAACAAACGCACACTTAAAATCTACAACATTCCAGAAGTTGTTTAACTGCATGCCAGTGAAAAACAAACACTAAAAATACAGGAGGTTCACATCAACAGCTGCCTCTACTTAAAACGTGGTTCTTCTGGCTTTAATTAGAACTTTAGGTTTGAGTGACGGAATACCTTTAAAGTCAAGTCTAAAAAACTTAGCTGGAAGTAAATGATAAGTCTACATTACACCACGCATCTGAAAAATTCTCTCATGCTCACCTCAATCTGCACAGGATGGCAGACATTTCATGGATGAGTTCAAAAAAGTAAAAACGTCCGTGAGCCTTTCAGTCGGTCATATGTCAGCAGCTATGCAACATATTTTTTATAACATTTTAAAGATCATTACAGGTTTATGTAACTGACCAGCTGAAAGCTTCCTGCTTCTTTTTCTCATTCATACTCCCTTAACTGTGTGGCACAGTAGTAGCTAAACTGCTATGGAAAGGTGTTTACTAAAGGGTGTGTACATTTATTTTCTTCTCAAGCCCAGATGAACCCAAATAGTTAAAAATTTGTCTTACAACATCAGTCTAAATGTTCTTTTTTCCTTTCTTAAACTAAACTCTTAATTTGTAAAGCTTTCACAGACTAACCTTCATGCAGACAATTACATGTTCAATAGGATTCTAACTGTAATTCAAAATGTCAGCTTACATCAGTAGTTATAATTTGAAAAATCATGGAACTCCATCGTTCAGGGTTATTTTGCTTCTTCCTAGATAACATAACAGTCTAATTTTTTCCCGGTTTGTGAGTTTCAGCCAGTGATAGCCTACCCTGCATCAAAACAGCCTGACATTTCTTACAACTGACATACAATTTTGTTACAGCTTAACTGTCTCAAAGTCTACACGTATGGTTAAAGTTCAGCGACAGATCATGTATCTCTGGGGCTTTTTATGTCCCCTGTGCTTACAGCCCATATGGATGCAAGGGCATATTTGCCACATATTTGGGTAAAATGGGTCAAAACGACTCAGAAATGAACAGAGTATCAGTTTGGTTTGGAAGCTGTTAGCAAAAAGTAAAAGGCCTTGTATGTGCACCTGCTAGAACTGAACCTTTTCCAACATGACTGGTGCTGCAGACTGTGGGTGTTTAGCATTCAGCTTGACACATACACTCACACACATCTACTCTCAGCAGCTGCTTTGCTCAAAATCCTTCATCTAACCATGAAGTTCTAAACTCAACAGAGTACTATTATTCCTTTTTAAAAGGATGCTTTACATCCTAGAGATATGTAGTTTAATCTATAGGCTAGATAATGATTTTTTTAATTGACATAAGAGGGATTCTTAGAGTGCTGTTGTCAAAAATACAGAAGAACATTAACTATGTACAAGATATCATACATTATGCAGAGCATAAAATCAAATGACCTGGATGTCAGGCCGATAATGTTCATTTTATTCTCAAAATGTCTCTTTTAGCTAAGAAGTGCTTGACACTGACACATGGGAGAACATGAAAGACCATTACAATAACTTATTGTCAGTGATTTTTTTTTTCCAAAATATGACAGTAAATTGTGAGGTGAAGGGGAAAATGGGAACAAATTAAATGTGCTTTCCCAGGTTTGCAAATAAAATGTGGGTAATGTGTGCTCTTAATGATAGGGTAGGTCTTAAACCACAGGTCAGATTTAAACTGGGTCCGACAACATGAAATGGTTTGTGTTGCAAAGGACTGCTCTTTACACTGTAGTAATGTACAGGATAAGAAAAAACTAAAATCATACAAAAGGCCCGTTTCAAAGTTGCTACAAGGAAGGTACCAGTACCATTTTTTCCTTGTTTTGATCTTATTCTCTGATGATTATTGCTGTTGAAATGGATCTAACATCTGCCTTCAAAATAAAAGTCATTCTTGTCCTGCATTTGTCCATATGTCTTGGTATCACTCGACTTGTTCCGGCTCGGCATCCATGCAAGTCTCCCATGGATTCCTGGGCATCTGGGGCATGGAGAGGACCAAGAGTGCTATGCCAGCCAGAAACAGGAGGATAAAGGCAGTGCAGGCACAAGCAAAGGACCAGGCGTAGTGATATTCAATCCAAATTGTGTCCTCACTTTCAATCATGCGTTTGACTGACTGACGCATTACCTCCAGTGAGATGAATGCACAGAGACCTAAGAAAGAGAGCAATGCGTAAGTATTAGTCACAGCTTATAGTAACATCTGTGGTACCTGCAAATTCTTATGGTCACTGAACACAAAACACTTAGTAACCATAAGGGCAAAATGACCTTAAAACTAAAAGCTACAGGGAAATAAAATTTTGTTGCTAAACTGAACCTACCTGCAAATGCAAAAAACATGCCGGCTGGTTTAAGGAGGTAGTCTCTTCCTTTGTTTTTACCAGTACATGATCCCACCAAACAAAGAGAGCCAAGGATCATGAAGGCCAGACTAAAGATAGAGATGGCTGCAGCAGAGATGTTGTATTCTGTAAAAAGAAAGAAAAAGTGTCCACATGATATGGTTTTATCCCAAGATTTTTTCAGTCAATCATATGTTTTATACAGATTAGAGTGAGTAATGGCACACAAAAATCTAATGTTTAAACATGAAACAATAAAACATTGTTCAATTATATATCACTCTGTACAAGTGTGTGGGCAAAGAAATCTGGAAGGACAAAGGATAAGGTCAAAAACTCATACTGAATGGTTGTGACCTTTAAGCCTTCGGGTGGTACTGCATTTTAAACAGCTAATTTTGCAGTGGTAAGCACAGGCTTAAGAACATTCGTGAAAACCATTGTCTGCAAACAGTCATCACTGCTTTACAGATGCAATTTAAAAATGCCCCTTTTGCTGTATATTAGCTTGTGCCACTCAGAAAGAGGGAGAATGCATTAGTTCACCTCCTTAATTATTCTGGCTTTATTTACATGTCTGTTGTACAACAAGCTTTTTGGCTTCCACTGAAGACAGACCACAAACATATTTCAATCTCTAGTTACAGTTTTAAACAATTAGAAGCCTTAACTTTACTCCAACAGGAGTAACTAGTGCATTTGCTCTAATTGTCTTCAGTAGTGGGAAATACATCTGGTATTTAGTGCTTTGGTGAATTTTTAAAGCAGCAGGCCAGATATTCTTGCATTGATTTAAAGTTCACTATGCTTTTCATGATCGTGATAATGAATGAAGGCACTGTGTGCCTGTGACACAGTTTAACAGTGTAACTCACAGACATGTTTGATTTATGTTTGAGCAATAGAGGTCTAGGGCACAGAGGTAGACGTTATTTCGGTTTTGGCTACACAGGCTACGCTTAGCAGGACCATTTCATTCCTGGTTTTGATCTTTTCATGATTAGTTCACAGGAGAAAAACTATCTGAAATAGCAACAAAATTATCCTTCATTACTTTTACTATAAATGCAAGAGCCTTGAAATTCACAAATGTGCTAATATAAATGTACTCTGGTTTTTCATTTACGGTGTGAAGCAGCAGCTGGCTAGATTTCGGAGCAGAGAGGTAGATAGGAACCTAGGCCTTTGATCTGTAGCGTGTTCGCCTGTGAACCATGCCCAGAGGAGAGAAAGGCATTCCTTTGGGGGAAAGAGCCTTCATCTTCTGCTGGCAGGGGAGGATGTGCCGCACCCTGAACCCCTCTTTAACATAAAGCATGTGTGTTGAGCATGGTGGCTAACTCAAGTCTGAAACACCATAGCTTCTCAACAGCACGAGACCTAAAAAGTATATCAGCATGTCACTCATACAGCACTTACTTTACTGTACTGCTGAAAGATTTTTCAGTCTGCAGAAACAACAGAAAAGGGCAGTATTTTCAGGGTTTGTTCAAGCCAGAAAATAATTACATTTAAATTCACAATATTGTCACATATTGCAGTGATTTCTGTGAGATATTTTGATCTCTTTTGTTATATTCCTTTAATTTCATGTGCATGTCAGTGTGTATGCATATACTGTATGTGGAGGTATTTATTTTTATGTTTGCCATTGAATATGTACTTTAGGTAACTGTACGTTTAGGGGAATATTCATGTGTATATACTAATACACATGTGGATAGTGTGACATGGTCTTTATTGCACATACTAATCTTATCTAAAGCCACTGGAACCAGAATATTTTTCGCAATCATTATACTCATGGGCAATGGAATTTTATATGGCATATCTCAAAGAAATAAATACCAAACAGATAACATGTACAATATACTGTAGGATGCATGGATATAAATAGGACAGAAAACAGTGATTATGTCTACCATCTATAGCTTTATGCAGTGACACTGGGAAATACAGCAAGAATGGTTTATTCATGCTTTATGCAACCTTCCAAACGAGACCAGAAAGAAGAAGAAGAAAGTCTATTAAGTTTATAAATTACTCATTTTAGTTAAATTGCATGAAGAGACCCCAGATATCCTATCCTATTCAACTTTTGAGATTTTCCTTCCCTGTGGCATAGAAGTAGCTTGCTGTATGGGAGGACGTGCCTGTGGTTACATAGTACATCTACTATGTTCATTCAACCTTGTGCACCATTATGGTATAACCAAATGGCTCAGTCAAGAGTGAACACCACCGCCACAGGAAACTTTGGATATGAATGCTTGTATTATCAACTCAGGGTGTTGGGTGCATAATGCATATAGGTGTCTATTCACATTTACACCCAAATAACTGAGTGTGACAGTGCTCCACATATGTTCAGACTACAGCCATACGTGCAACAAGGTCACTGAAGAGGGGAAGATAGGAGCAGCCGAAAGGTACATTTACAAATATAGCAACTGTACTGTTCATACTATATATAGCTAAGTACTAAATGTGAAACACTGCGAGCTATGACTGACTGCTGACCACCAGGAGAAACAACACACAGTGCTAAAATAATTAAAGTCAAAACAGAAATTAGAATATCCAACTTTATATTGGATAAAGGTGGACAAAGAGAGATCAGAAGAAGCAAGTTAAGATTCATTTAGGATTTCTACATGTCCTGTGAGATCTTTTGTCACTGACAGACAATTTAATTAAATCCACCTGCTGCGATGTTGCTCACTGTGTTGTGGTCAGATGTGAAACTTAAATACAAATCTGAACCCACACTAGAAAAACAGCAGCAGGTGAGATCATTTGGAAAACTGTGAAGCAGTTACTACAGTCTGGCTCATTTGATCTCCCACTTCACACAGAGGAAGGAACACTTTTACAAAATGAATTCAGAGATGAAAGTCATTTTTTAAATTATCACTTTATGACAGGATGGGATGAAACAACTGTCAAAGGAGGAGAAAACAACAACAAAAACATACCTTTTTGTGTTTTGTATTCAAATATCTCAGCATCCTGCCCTGGAGTGAAGTGCCTGAAGTAAGTGCAATTTTCCTCTGTGAAAAGAAAAATAAGACAGTATTTAGTTCAGAGTGCTCTCCAAACCTGCATTGATGAGTTACAGCTGTCTTGGTGCAAGTACAAGAAGTTGTAAAGACAATGTTGACATACAGTATTACACAATTTTAAAGACTATTGTATTAGCAGCTTTCTAGTTGCACATCTATTTTGAGTCATGCTTGCATCCACATGTTGATTGTAAGTTTAATATAGATTATAATATAAAAATCTGCTTTTGTGTCCACCAGCACCCAGCTCATTTGTTGTTCCTCATTGCTATTCAAAGCTGTAAGATTGTGGCCAAAAATGAAAAATCAAAAACTTAAAGTTTACAAATGTGGTATATAAAGCAAATTTTGTTTACTTTTCTGAGAGTCACCACAAACATTTTAAATCACAAAATAATGTCATAGAGTATAAAGCTTCATAACTCACAACTCATACACTCATAATAATGTATTAAATAAAACTTTTATTTTAACTGTTTTTCATGTTTTTTTGTTTGGTAGATTTTGAATTTGTCTAAAATACAGTCATCTATCAGTCATTTTCTAACTGTACTGTCATAAACTGTAGAGTCTGAGATGTAGCCTTTGGGTGTTTTGCAATATCGCTGAGCATTGGATGGTCTGACCTTGAGGTGAATTTTCTGGGATGTACACTTCTGGGAAGATTGTAGTATTGTGTTCACATAAGTCTGAATGCTAAAGACCAGCAAACTGCCAAAACTTCTAGTTTAATAGATATGGTCACACTGGCTTCTTCTTCTTTCGGCTACTCCCCTTAGGGGTTGCCACAGCGGATCATCTGCCTCCATCTCACCCTATCCCTTGCATCCTCTTCCCTCACACCAACCGTCTGCATGTCCTCCTTCACTTCTTCTTCTTCTTCTTTCGACTGTTCCCGTTAGGGGTCGCCACAGCGGATCATCTGCCTCCATCTCATCCTATCCCTTGCATCCTCTTCCCTCATACCAACCCTCTGCATGTCCTCCTTCACTACATCCAGGAATCTTCTCTGTGGTCTTCCTCTTCTCCTCCTGCCTGGCAGCTCCATCTTCAACATCCTTTGTCCAGTATATCCACTATCCCTCCTCTGAACATGTCCAAACCATCTCAGCTTTGCCTCTCTGACTTTGTCTCCAAACTTCTCAACATGAGCTGTCCCTCTGATGTATTCATTCCTAATCCTGTCCATCCTGGTCACTCCCAGGGAAAATCTCAACATCTTCAGTTCTGCCACCTCCAGCTCTGCTTCCTGTCTTTTTGTCAGTGCCACCGTCTCCAAACCATACATCAAGATGCTCAAGATGGCGGCGCGGTAGCACACAGCGGCCACTCCAGAAGCTGAAAAAGGTGCTTTATCATTGTAATTATACCTTTAATACTGGTATAATTATCCTT